>SSNP01000046.1:1526121-1631121 GCA_006937955.1 Pachypanchax playfairii
CGAATTTTAACGCAGACAGATTGAAAGGTCTGTTAATCAGTGTTTCCTGACCTTTTTTAGATATAAAATGTTTCATATTACTGGTTAATAATTATGAAATAACCACAAAGTCCTGAAATTTGTATAAAATTGCCTCTTTAACAATTAAATGTTGTCTATGTGAAACTATACATAAAGTAAAACTACGGTTAAAATTTGCTATAAAAATAAACAAACTCATTCAGTTTTCTCTCAACGATGTTCTAGTACAGAAAGTTCTAGCTTCTGATCCAAGAACAACGGTGCATTTCTTCTAAAAAGACCACTTTTGGCCAGGTTCCTTCAGACAGTAGATGGATGTACCTTGGTGCCAGTTCTGAGCTGGTGACACAGCTGGATCGCTTCTAATTTTGAAGAGAAGTAAACAAGACGTGTCTCTCATCTGCTGCGAGTTTCCTTTGCTACTTGATGTGTCGATGGTCCTCTGTGTGGCCTGTCACTTTGTGTTTCCTCAACAGCTTGAGCAAATCTTTAATGAAAGTGCTCAGACCATGACTGTATTTACAGATGGATGGCACATCTCCATCTACTTAAAACTTCAACCTTTCCACTGAGCACTGCTTCGATTCACTTTGATATTCAGATTTGTGACATCAAACTGTCTTCCATCACTTATTTTCTTAGTAATTATGTTCTGGAGTGAAAAATAATGTGAGATAAGCACAAGAGTAAAAGTGAAAAGGAGCCAAATAAACCGGATTCTGATTCGGCCATATTTGGTTTGTATTTTTGTAGTTTTTCTTCTTATCATGTTTCCAAACTGGCAGCAGCTACAGTTTGACCACTTGTGTGAGACAGAAGCGTTTGCAGCTACACCCTCAAGTATAGAAACACATCTTTCTTCATTGAGAGAGAGTGGGAAAAAAAAAATTACACACTCATAAATATTACATGGTTTTGAGTTGTTGCAGAGCACTCAACAAGAGGAGAAAAAAGGAAATGCGACATATTAGAAAGATAGCAGTTTGTTCTTGTTCCTGCTCGCCTCTCACAACACAGAGACTATTTTCACACATCTGCTGCAGCACAAGAGGTTTCTGTTAGAGTTATGAAGGTAAACAAGTTCAAGGAAAACAGTTGAAAAGATACAGAGGGATAAATTATGTTTAGATTTGCAGCTCAGTTTTCATAAAACTGCGATTCTACCAGACTGTCACAACATCTAGATGAATCAACTCATTATCACAGTCAGTATGAGTCAGTGTGCAAAATCCTAATCGAACAGAAAAAAACGTCTCTCTCTCTCTCTCCCTCTCTCTCTCTCTCTCTCTCTCTCTCTCTCTCTCTCTCTCTGAGGACGTTGCCTCAATGGTTATTGCCTGTTTACAACATTTCCAAGCAAATACATTGAAAAGTGACAAATGCTTTTATTTTTTAGGATTGTTTGACATTTTTAAAGTTACTGTTTTGTGGTTTAGTTTAATTTTGCAGGTTATACAAATGATTTGATTATATTTTCACTTTAAGTTTAGAATCTCTTTCTGATTTTGAGATTTTTTATTTCTATTTGTGTATTAAAGAGGCCATTTCATACACATTTCAGGACTTTGTGGTTATTTCTTAAGTATTAACCAGTAATATGAAACATTTTATACCTAAAAAACGTCAGGAAACACTGATTAACAGACCTTTCAATCTGTCTGCGTTAAAATTCGGGTGGTTCCGGCTCCTTCCGTCAGGCTGCTTGGTCAGCAGCTCGTTCTGATTGGCTAACAAACTAGCCTATGAGAGAAAAGAATACTGTTTCCTGCCCCGCTGTGCATGGCAATGTCAGACGTTGTGTCTTCCTGTTTGCTACGCCTTATGCTACAGCTTTTAGCCAGCAGCATGCTAGGTGTGGTTTCAACTGCTGGAGCTGCCGAATACTAACGAACAAAGGAGTTGTGATGAAACAGATAAAGGCCGTTCAGACTTGGGAGAACTCGGGTTTTATCACCACCTCCGTAGTTTGAGAGATTAAAACTGAAAGAGAAGTTGTTGACCTGTTTTCACACCCACTATGAAGGTAAGAACACCTGTGGAGCAAAAATATTCAACAGAAATCTCAGAAAACCCATTTTTAATGGAAGGGCCTCTTTAAAGGACTTTTTGTACGCATGCAGTTATTTGTACATCACTGTCCTACTCATTTAAGCAATTTATGATTCCCCATTAACTGTTTTAAAGTCATTTTTTGACTTTTTTAGGATTTGCTTTTAAATTCCATGGTTTTGTTCATGTCTGATTATGTTTTGGTCCAGTCAAAAGACTTCGGGCTGTGAACACAATAGTTAAATATATATATTTTTAGGCTTCATTGTCACAACAGTTTAAAATCAGAACAAAGAGCCACAGTGTTTCCAGAACAGATCCAACCACAGTACATGCCGTAAAGCTGTTACTCACTGGATTCTTGTGGCATTTGGTGGTTTCTTGAAGAGTGCATCTACTGATGGAAGACACTGTGTGTGATAAATTTGCTCAGTGACCCTCCTCGTAATGCTAATGTTCATTACTAGGTAATATGAAACTCTGAAGTTCCCCAGATGGTGTTGTTTGTTATTCTTCATGCTCAGCGTTCAGGTTTCATGACCTGTAAATAATATTCCTAACGGTTGTTGTTTTCAGAGCTGAAAGTACACACTGGTGCTTCGGTTCCTAAATTTTCCAAGTGTCAGTTTCCAAGGGCTCATTGAAATGCACCATCACACTGCCGCTGCAATGCAAATTGTGTTTCATTAACAGTATGTTAAAACTAGTGACAGTAAAGTGAATGGCTTTAATTATTCCATGCAGGATGGTGGCAGAAATGTACGGCCACAAAACAGCAGTGTGCAAACACCACAGCATTTAAACATAAATAAACCTGATTGCACTGGCAGGGAAACTCTGCATTTAATCAGATTTAAATGATGGAATAAAGGGGGGAAAATAACAACTTCAGATGACAAATTTTAAAGTTCTGATTTAATAAGTGTCAACAATAATATATTGATTCAAAACAGCTTTTTGTTGCTTCCCTTTTAAACTAAAAATTTCCAGTTGCAGAGCTGATTTTTATGACCGTATTAGCTTCATTTGCCTCATAGAAAGATGGCTGGAGCAGAATGAAAGCCCTTTCGATCAAATATGCTTTGCAAAATTGAAATACAATGCAGTTTTCAGACAGAAGATAGAGGTTGAAAGTCAGCCCTCATTTCCTTCCAAGACATGTTGGTCATGCCATCCACCACCAACCTGGATCTTGTCTGCACTGTTGAGTGGATTTCTAAAAAAAAAAAAAAAAAAGAAAGAAAATCAGTAATGTTCAGTTTATTACGAGCCGCAAATATGAGCCGTTGAGTGTCACTGAACTGTAATTTGGATGAATAAAAGAGTCTCTTTAGCATGCAGGTGTAGTTAAGGTGGCTGTTAGAGGAGCTTTACGCCTCCAGAATCAGAAAGAGGTTCGGCTGATCCTAACGGATTCTGTGCTCGGGGCAGGCCTCCACTGCCAGCATAATGACATCCTTTCATAAGAAACATTCATGCAAAGGATAATATTTGAAGACATAAATCCACTTTTAGGGCCCTCAAATTTAAAATACTTTCAAAAAAAAAAAATAGAGGAGAGTCTTGACTGTGAAGGTATACTCCATTATATTTTATTGGCTTTCAGTGCCGTTTTACACAGTGTGTCAGATTTTCCATGGACAGCTCATAATCAGTAAATCTAATAAGTCTGATTTAATGTTAAATGGTATTTTAAAAAGCTGACATGCTGCCAGGAAAGCTACAAGCCACACAGTGTTTGTTCTGTGTTATTAATATATCGGTTTGAAACAAATTATAAGTATTGTTCATAATCAGCATTGATATTCCATTTTTGGTTGTAAAAATCTCCGCAGGTGTCATATTGCTGGAGAACAGTATTTGAACAATAATCCAGACCCTGATCTGTGGTCCAGAAGTCTCTGTAGCTTCTTCTCTGTAAACTTATACAGGAGAAACTGTTGATCTCTTAGTTTCCCATCAGTAAAATAAGCACTGATCTTTATTGACAGTTTAACATAAACTGCATCACATCGGATGTGCCTGTTTCTAATTTTTAGTCCTCTAATTCTTTAACATGATTAACCCTTTCCTCAGAAATCTGCTTTACTAAACAACCGACATGTCTTCTGCCCTCTAGTGGAAGATCTAAGAAGTACAGATGGCAAGTGCCAATTTTATTTTTCCATCAGTATTATTGTGATATTTTATAAACAGAGTAAAATAAAACATATAGAGTTGTCAAAATGTTACAGAAGAAACATTTATATTTAAATAAAGATATATTTCTGTGTTTAATAAATTGAGCTTTACAAGAATTGACATCAATTTTTCTTTGGGATGTGCTGATGTGAATTGAACCACTCTGACAGGCTCAGATCATGATGCTCCAGATTTATAGTCTTTTCTCTTTTTTCATACTGGATGAAGTTCTACTCATGGAATCTGTATGCTTGAACTGTGGGTTTTGACAAATTAAGAACGCTTGTATTGACAGCACTTTTAAAACTAAGACTGATTATAATAATCCAACATAGAAGTGCCCTGGTTTAAGTAAAGAACGAGGTCATATGAAAGACTGCGAAACTACAAGTCTTGAAGAACATGAATTATTCTCTCACATAGACAGTGTCTGAGCAGCCTGAAAGTCTCAGCTCTTGCTTTTCTCACTTTATTTAGCTACATCACCATGAAACACATTTGTATGAACCCTGCCAAGTGGTTAGTTTGACCCATGTCAAACAAATGACTCATCTCATTTGTCTATTTTGAGCCTCCTTTTCTTCTTCGTCCTACTGTCAGTGGCCTGGAAATTGATCTCAGAAAATTTTTACAAGGTATCTCGATTCCTAAAATCCACCTGGAGTAGAAAGAACGAAAGGGTTTTTTTTGAGAAGCTGTAAGTTGATACAACAGTAAATTCTTTGTGAAAGTCCTTTGGCGTCCATGTCTTGTCTGACTTATCAACCTGAGATGAAGCTATCATTTGACAGCTAACATTCTCCTAAGATCTTTAGCATTTGTCATTTAAATTTGGGAAAACTGAGAAATAGAATTATTGTTTATATTCATTTTTCTTTTAAACTAACCTGAAACTCAGAGTCAACTTAAACATTAATAATCAGACAGTCAATTCATATTTACAGAGTAACAGGAAATGATTTTAACTACAAAGTGCTGTCTTCAGTCTTGCCTATATGGTTCTAAAACATTTTTATTTTGTCATGTTGTGAGAATCTTTGTCACTCTCACAATTACTATCACACTCTACACTCTCTAAGCAGTGCTCTTTCCCTTCAGTAACACACAGAAAAACATTTCAGGATCAACAGGGGGTTCAGTGTCTTGCCCAGGAACATTTCCATACGTGACACGGCGGGGGATTGAATCCCTGAGGTTCTGATTTGTAAATTCACGGTGAAGTATGAAGAACTATTTTCATCTAAATTCAGAAATACAGCAAAAAAAAAGCTGGAAAGTCAGACAAGTGCATGCTTAAAACAATCACACTGATTCCCCGTAAATTATGTTTGTAAATTGCTCTCTGTATCTCACAACAATTGTTTTATGGTCATAAATTGCTCCTTGAACTATGTGCACATGCAATAAAAACGTATTATACATCCCATCCTGTAATAAATCATCTTCAGAGGAGCATGCTGTGTGGAATGCTTAGAAAATACCCTAATTCATTAAATCTGAATGATAGAATGTGTGACAAAAACGTGGCAGATAAAACAGCAACAAATTATATTTGTCTGAGCTGTAACGTGTGTCACAGCCTGCCCGCTGAACCAAACCAGTGACTCGATGAGTTGGATTGTTCTCTCATGTCATCATACACCAAAATGATCTGCTTGCTTTTTCAGCTCAGTTTCTCTCTTTAATATGTTTGGCCATCTGTTCCAAAGCAACATGAGTGATTTCAATCACTTCAAGTTCAAAAGAAGAAGGACATCAAGAGTAAGTGTCACGCACTGCTCATTCATCTATCTGATGTCTGGACTTGCAATCTTCTGTTCAACTGGATCAAAACACGAGGAAACACCCAGAACAGGTCAGAAGTCTATCACAGACCAACACGATTTCACACCCATTCACACATCTGAGAAAGTCAACCTGACCTGCTTGTCTTTGGACTGCAGGAGAAAACTGCTGCACCCAGAGGAAAAGCCTTGTGATGTCAAGTCAAGTTTATTTGTGCAGCCCAGTATCACATAAGATATCTCTGTGGGCATTGCAGGTTCACAACAGCACTAGTTCCTGACCCGGCTTGATCTCTCTCTGAAGACAAGGAAAGACCGATAAAAAGGAGCAGTTAAAGAAAGAGGAAGAAACCTCAAGAGACGCATTCAGTAAAACAATCCTTTTCCTCTGACAGATGGAGGAGAAAAGTGGAAAATAAAAAAAAAAAGAACAGAGCTTCAAAAAATCCTAGTGTTAACTCAGGAAACATTATATTGCTGAAATCATTTTTCTTACTGTAGCTGTTAAATAAAATATATTCAGGCTGCTGTAATGAAAATCCCTTTAAAATGCAGATTCTCGGCTACATTATGAGAATATTTATAATCAAACAGGAGGAATGATTTAGTGACTTGTGTTTCAGGAGTTTAGATCAGATTGAACAAACTCACAGAACCACATATTAAAGTATTCATTCATGTTTGCTGTGGGTTATATAACGTTATGTGCTTTTTCTTTCTTTAATGGAGTATGAATTTTCAGGCTTCAAAATCTGACGGTGCTTTATTGTGTTCATCCTTTAAGTCATCTGAGAAATCTGTATAATTTTCTTTATATGCAAAAATTAAAAGAATTTAAGTATTTATCTGTATCTGTCTCTTGTTTGTGTATTAAATTTGTTTAGCTTTGGATGTAATTTGTTTTAGATGCTTCCTCTGTTCGAACACTTTGCTCATGAGACTCATATGACCCATGCCCATTTGTATAATAAGTAAAGCCACTTTTAAATTCTGATGCATGGTGTTTTTATTTTAGTAGTGACGTTGTTTTAATTCCACGTGTTTAAAAATTTTTAACCAGTTTGTTTCCGTACTTTTCCATCTAATAAAAATAAGTTTTTAAACAGTTTTTCAAACATTTATCCTCCTAAAAAAGAATCTGAAGAGGAATAACTTGAAACCGTTTGATTTACAGTATAAATTAATATATATAAACTGTAAACACACAAACTTTTGGCTTTATTCCCTGTAAACTTCTAAATGATGATAAAAAAAACTCTTCAGTGTCCAAATATTCTCAGATTTTATTGTAAAGGCATGAACTGACAGCAGCATTACACATCAGCAAACCTAATATTTTATTCCAATAGGATTATCAATAACAGCTGTTTAATAGTCTTGATTCTTCTACAAGTTTTCTTTTTACAACACTGCTTTTAGACTCAGTCAGTCAGTCAGTCATTATCTTTACCTGTTCAGTCCTGTTCAGGGTCATGGGGAGCTGGTGTCTCTAGCAGTCATTGGGTGAGAGGCGGGGTTACACCTGGACAGGTCGCTAGTCCATTACAGGGTTGCATATAGATAAACAACCACTCACACACACCTAGGGACAATTTAGTGTCACCAATTCACCTATATCACATTTTTGGTCTGTGTCAAGAAGCCGGAGTCCCTGGAGAAAACCCACACGTGCACAGGGAGAACATGCTAACTCCATGTAGGTCCCAGCCCGGTTTCAAACCCAGGAACTTCTTGCTGCAGGGCAACAGTGCTACCCACTGCACCATCGTGCAGCCCTGCTTTTAGAGTTTACTTTAAAAATATATATACATAGAAAAACTGTAGCTTCCAGAACAAAGTCCAGTCAGTTGTTACATTTTGCAAAGCAGTTTGGTTCATGTTAGAAAAATTCTGCAGGAAAATGAGCACAGACACAAAGAAAGAATCAAACACCAATCTTATTTCCTTTGTGAAAAGGGGAGCGTAGCATCAGCCTCAGCCAACACCATCGCTGAGCTATTCTCCCTCTGCAGCTTTTATTTGCGCACAGGTTTCCACTTCCAAGATTGCAAAATAATTTCCTTGAGAAGTACAGGTTAAAACTTGTAGAACAAGATCTTACAAAACACTTTTTTGTAACAACAGGAAGCATCTTTATCGAAACTTGACCAGAACTTACCAGCTCTTGGGTGCAGTTAAAATTCCTCTGCAACCGCTGAAACCCAAAAGGAAAACATTTCATGGAAAAACACTTCATAGTTGAAAGAACGATATATAAAAAAATAACATAAATGATAATATGTATAATATTCTCAACAGTTCAACTGATCAAAAATACAATATTACCACCAAATTTTCTATTTTGGCAACTCTCTTATCAATGAAAGGTTATTACTGGGATGAAAACAAGGTGATGTTTCTACACATATAAATGTATTCACATCATGCAGAGACAAGATTGTCCTTTAAAGAATAATCCAGATTGTTTGTGCAAGCAGCTTATTATGACCCACAGTTACAATTTATTGTCACAAAGCCCTCCATTGAGCAAAGTAATTATGTCAGGAGCAAAGGGGGAAGTTGCTATAGAGACACAAATTTGGAAAACACTGAACTATAACTGGAGATCAGTGTTCATTTTCAGTTTCAAAGCATCAGCAAACGTTTCAAAATTAAAAAAACAAAGGAAACATTTCTTAACCCCAGGTTGGTACCAAAAGCAATCGATACAGCTTATTGAAGTGATTGATCTGGAAACGGATTATGTAAAATATTGATCAGTTTAAATTGTTTTACTATGAACAAGAAGTACATTTTTTATTAAACGTTTTTTAGAATATTCTGTTGGTGATCCATAAACAGGGATTTTTTATAGTTATGATGTTATATAATGTATTTTAGATAAAAAGAGATTCAGTTCTTTCTAATGGCAGCATGAACCAGAACCAGAACTTTAACCAGCAATAGTTACAGATCCATGAGATAGAATCACAACATTACACACAAACCAACATGTTCTAACATTAAATTATGGCTTAAATTGTATCTTTCCTGGAATAATCAGTAATGGCTTCACACATTCAACAGCTATTTTGTTACATTTGTTTATATTCAGAAGCAGATAATGAGTTGACCCTCCTTACAGATAAACGTGGAGCATTTGCAGAATTTAGTTTTTAAAAAAGAAATCAGAAAAGCCTTAAAAACAAATAATGCTATAAAAACAGACATTTAAGTACTTTATATTTAAGAAAACTTTAGTTTTAACAAGATGAACTTTTGACTGAGTGTGTTAAGATTTTTTTATGAGCTTGTAAACTGAACTGAAAACTGTTTTCAGTAGCTTAAGTTTAATAATCTAAAGCAACCCTGAAAAGCAAACACCAAGGAGGATTCTAATTAAATTAAAAACAATCAGTTAAAAAATAGTGGGAACTACAAAACAAAATGAAACAATGAATTCAACAAAATAAGAGAAAAAAATCCATCATCCATACCTTCGACTGAGATGCTTCCTAATCTAATCAGTTATAGCAAAATCTGCAAGAAGTTTTAACTTTGTGTTCCTTGTTTTTTTGGATAATCAATACATTTTAAGGCATTGAATTTATTGTACCACTGTGTGACACACTAAAGAGTCAAATTAGTATCTCAATCATATCTACAAGATGTTTAGTTGTTTTTTTTTAAGTCAGACATTAAAAGATTCACTTGAAATCTTTATTTCAAATCAAAATCAAAAGCCTTTATTGTCATTATATGGCGGTGCATACAATGAAATTAGGAGCGCTGCTCCACCTGGTGCTCAGACACATAAGTAAAAAGAAATAAACTAAACAGAAATAAGTATAAAGACATAAATAAGTATGAAGACTAAAATAGTAGCATTGTATAGATAAATAAAATATGATGTACATTTTAACGGTAGACATTTAGATATTTACAGTGGTCTGGGTTAATAAAAGTTATTGCACTAGAAAATATTGTAACAGTTATTGCACTATCCGGAGTAACAGTATTGCACGTTGTGTTTCACATTTATATATTGCACCTTATATTATTGTGTACTGAGTCAGCGTTGTTTGGTGTTCAGGGCACTGATGGCTCTGGGGAAAAAACTGTTCCTCAGTCTATTTGTCCGTGTTTTGTGGGACCTGTACCTCCTGCCCGAGGGCAGGAGGTTGAACAGGTGATGGCCGGGGTGGGAGGAGTCCTTAATGATGTTACCAGCTCTGCTGAGGTAGCGAGAGCTGGCTAGGTCCTCCAGTGAGAGCAGAGAGCAGCCAGTGATCTTTTGGGCTGTGTTGATCACTCTCTGCAGGGCTTTCCTGTCTGCTGCTGTACACCCGGCGTACCACACTGTGATGCAGTACGCCATGATGCTTTCCACGGTGGCTCTGTAGAAGGTCACCAGCAGCTTTGTGTCCAGGTGGTTCCTCCTGAGCACCCTCAGGAAGTGGAGTCGCTGCTGGGCCTTCTTCACCACCGCCGTGGTGTGAACAGTCCAGGAGAGGTTGCTGGTGATGTGGACTCCCAGGAACTTAAAGGAGTGGACCCTCTCCACACATTCTCCATTGATGAGGAGTGGGGCAGGGTCCCTGCTGCGTTTCCTGAAGTCCAGGATGAGTTCTTTCGTTTTTGTGGTGTTCAGTGTGAGGTTGTTTACTGAACACCACGCCGAGAGTTTTTCCACCTCGTCTCTGTAGGCCAGCTCATCTCCGCCTGAGATGAGCCCGACCACGGTGTATCATCAGCATATTCCCTGTTTATTTGTTACCAAATTAAAAAAAACTAACAAACTAGATTTTATCCTGTATCAATGTTTAGCAGAGAGTTATGTTGACAACAGACTTCTTTGGAGAAAGAATCTATAATATGTAACTTTAACACATGCATATTGATCTCTGTTAATAATTAAAAGGTGCAGACTTCTTTCCTCTCCACCTGTCAGATCCTGCATGCAGAGTATCAGATACACTTCAGGCCACATGGTGATTCATGAACTTAATGAGTGAAATGACCTCACACTGCCTGACAGTCTTGTGTACATTATTTGCTCAGGATCTAAAACCATCAGAGAAATTAGGAGCATACTGAAAATGTAACAGCCGAACGTTGTCAAGCAATTAGATGTTAAACCTGAGTAATTGAAACTCTGTAGCTGAGATCAAGAAGCAGAGAAGATGTGATCCTTCTTGCTTCCCTGTTTAAAGGGGGCAGACATGGTGTCACTTTTTAGGTCTTTTCAAAGACACACGATCACTTATCACAAACGCATATGTATCACAATATAAGCGGAATTGTTTTAGTCGTCATTTATAGGAATGAGCTACAGCCCTCATCTGAGGAGAGACACTTTTCCAACAAAGCATGTCTAATTTGAAAAAGAATGAAGGGAGGGAAAGCAATTTCAATGAGCCAGGAAATGTAATGCATCTGGCCCAGCAGCTTTGATGGGAGTGTATCAACTCTAATATGAATACAAGGATTTGCTTGGCCATCCATGTGTCATGCTGTCCAGATGAGAAAGAACACAGTTGTTCTATTACATGGGTTTGCACTTTTTATGTAGCTCGCTTGAGACCTGCTGGACATTTTCCCTCCACATCCCCCCGCCCCCCCCTGCATTGTCACTGCCATGCTGAGTGGAGTGAAGTCAAACAACTAGCACCCATATAAAACGAAACTGGAAATGGAAAATTTGTTATTTGATTCACTTAGAAGCTTTCATCGTGTCATCAAGAGGCAAATTATAGGAGCTCTTTCATGGCCAGTGAATGGGAGACTGATTTGTAGACATGGTAACAGCACCAAGGTTGATTTTACAGAAAATACAGGGATGTTTTCTGGTTCAAAACAGAACAATACATGAAGCAGAGACAGCTCATTTACATAAAATAAATCCTATTGCCTTATACTGTTACATCAGATTTTCATGACTTTTTGCATTTCAAAAGGTTCAACATTTATTTGGGTTTTCTGAAGAAAAAAACACAACTGATGAGGATTGTTTGTTGTGTTATTTGTTCATATATTCATTAAGAGCTTACAAGTTTATAATCTTTTAATGTTCAAGAATTACAGTATTTGTATATTTCTATTTTTTTTATTTGAGTCTGTTTAAAATGATTTATTTTAGCTTATGCTGCTTTAAAGCAGTCAGTAGAGTCACATGTGGCTCGACATCACAACATCTGGTACATCACGCTGGTTGATTCTCATTTTGCGTCGTTGTTCATCACTATTTCGAAATTTGTTGCACAATCTCCAGGTGGCTTGTTTGAAAAACAGAAGGAGGTTGATAAAATAAACTACACACAGGTATCCCACGTAAAAATAGAGTAAATTATTACTAGTGTTACAAAATTATCTAAATTTCTAACAATTAAAACACAGATTTTGAAATCTTTTTGCTATATTTGTATATATACTACATACTTCCTGTATAACTCTTTCTGTTGTTATACTGCTGTGTGGACACGCTGTTATCATTTATTTTTTATTTTTCCCCAGTGGTGATGCTTATTTTTTTAGACTGCACTGAGTCTAGTGCGACACAGTCAGAAACGGTGTCAGCACTTGCGTTTGTCTCGTAATTTGCTTGTGCAGTCACCAAACACTGATGATTTCAGAAGCATTTTTGGTTCCACATCTCATCCGAAGAAACATCAGCATGTAAATAAACCAGGAATCCAACAACCAACATGTAAACTACAGCTGTGTACACAGTACAGACTGTTATTCTTTGTGATTATGTTTATCATGGGAATGCTGGTAGTTCTGATAGTGTAAAAGTCCTTGAACCCTGTTCCTATGTTTTAGAAAATGTCCTTAAATGTCTTTGATGTTTTAAAATGGTAAAATTTGTAAACTCTATTTAAAACAGAAAACAGGTATGGAGGAAAAATGTGGAATATTTGCAAAAATATAGTTCTTTTGGTACCTGTTTTAGAACTGTGAATATTCAGGAGCAGGTTTGCTGAAGTCCAGCATGTTAACACCTTTTATAAATTTTTAATAAGGCTTATTAACACTTATACTCCTTGTTTACCTTCATTATTTCTACAGTGTTTTCATGAAATTATCTTCCTATTTCACAGACAGAAGAGGGAGTTGGGGCAAGCTGAGCGTTCAGACATAAAGCAGCAGTCTGGTTGTTCAAGAGAGAAAAAGGTGTTTAGCTGCGGTGAAGAACATGGAGGGGCTGGAGCTTCTCAAACACACAGCACACCAGCTCACCAGTGGTGGGAAATAGAGGACATCTTGCCAGGTTATGACTTCAAACATGTAACAGCCTCAGCAGCTCCAGGCCAATAGAACAGATTGCTCCAATTACAGCAAGCCTCACGCACTGGAGTCCCCTTGACACATGTGACGGTCTGTTGGAGTGGACTTTAGGTTGTGGCATGCTGCTCTGGAGCATTGGGGCCCACACATCCCACTGCCAATCTGTATTCTGTTTCAACCTGCAGACATCTCCTTTTAGCTCTGTTTTACTCCAGACTCTGTTCAAACTGGTTTGGCTTCCAGCACAGGTGATTGGCACCCTCTTTCTAAATTAATAACAAAATCAATTCTTCAACAACATGCCTGAGCATATCAGTGTGAGAGAGAGATGCTTTCAACCCCTTCATTTTCAGCTTCACAGACTAAGAGCGGTTGTAGATGAATCCCTCAGCACACCAAACTAGATCAGCTCTGAGAGCGTCGAGTAATGCACAACATGTTAGGAACCAGCAGCCTTGGAAATCACCTTGTTAATTGAGGGCTGCAGTTGAGAGTTTGACTAATTGATCAAGCCTTTACAGAGGTGGATAACTCACGGTGACAACACCATCGGGGGAGGAGTCCTGTCAGTGATGATTCATGCGTCTCTGGGAGGAGGCTTGCTCTCTGTGGTCTATTTTGTTCAGCAGGCTCTGTGTGAAGGAGACTGTATGATGAGCATCACCACCAAACACCTTGCCCGCCCGCCCGCCTCCCCTCTCCAAGTCAGAATTTAAAAGGTGAGGCTGGTGTTGATAGGTTGCCACAAATGATACAGTGTTGTATGTCTGTATGCTTCCCCAGATGGTGGCTGCACTCCCTGAGCACCATCAGGACACAGAGAAGATGTATGGTGGTGTTGTAATGAAAGCATGAAGGGGCCTTAAGTCGCAAAAGAAATGTCTCCATCACACAGGTAGAGAGGTAATCATGCCCGTGTGTACTGTACTCTGGAAAAAACATGAATTGTGGTAAAACAACGGGAAGTTAATGGAAAAAAGAAGAGAAAGAATTCATCCTGATCCCGAATTTGGACTTAGTTAAATACCTTCTGAAGTTTGTTAAGCTTAAACCATATATTTGTGAATTTGTTGATATGGTGAGCAGAATCTTATGATTTACATAGTAGTAGAACAACTGAACAACAAGTCAGATTATGATATCTTAAGATAAATTTCTTCTTCTCCAATTTTCATTGTCGTTAATTGGTTTAATTTGTGCCAAAACTTTGTGAATGTTAATTACTTAATTGTTATGAATCTAACCACTCCTTATTTCTCTACACTTTGCTTCAGAGATGAACATGCTCTAGATATTTCGTAAAGCGGAGATTATTCATCTGTTTTGAAAAATATCTCCATCTGTGTTATTCCAACAAAATCAATGACAAATGATGTCATAGTTTTCTTTGACACCATGAAGTTTCCTCTCAGCTGCGAACCATTTCAGCACAGGGTCAAAGTTTAATGGTGATACGATCAAGTCAGACTGGTAAAAAAAAAAAAAAACAGTTAAAACAGCTTTATGCAGTTCCTAAGGCACAGAAGGGTAGTGAGAATGCTACTAAAAATCTCCTGTCCACACAGAAACACCAGAAAGAACATTTTTAAAATCTCCAAGTTGGAACAGGTAAAAAAAAAAACTCTGCTTTTCTGACAATACATTGTGTTAAGATGTCAATGAAGGTTCAAACACAGCAGGGAAATTTCTGTTTTGTTTTTCATTATCCAGAGTAAATTGGATGAGGCCTTAAAGCGGTATTGATCAATAATTCTCCTGGTTTAAGAAGGTCTTTCAAAGTAAAAGCATGGTTAAAATGTACTTTGTATACCACAGGAGCAGTATGTGTACAACATAAAAAAGATAGAATTTATGTTTAAATATAAAGTGCCAAAGTTATGTTCAACAATGATCTATTGATATGCAACAGGAACAGTGAGGATGCAATGACTCATATTGTTGCACTCCAGTGAACATGCCCTCTACAGTTTGAGATACCCCTCAGCAAATTTTGAGGAGTCGTCTGCAGCCTTCAAGATTACAAGTTACACGCACTTCAAGTTGTGTCATCTCTTCCCTAAAGGTTTATGACACCCTGCGGGGATTCTGTTCTGGCTTTCATCTATTTTGATTACCTTGATGACCTTGAAGAGTATGATGTGAAGTTGAGCGAGCATTTACAAACAGAAGCTGTTATCATCTTCGAGACAACCCGTGGTCTTAAATCTCTTTACCCAGAGTTTCAAGTAAAACACATACACATAGTATCCTTTCTCAATGCCAATATAATCTTGTAGTTAATCAGCTGTCTCACACATGAAGAACTGTGTTTCTTGTACTAGAATAGCAGCTTTTTAAAGCCATTTTTAACTTTGCTGTTATGTGTATAACAGCTTACATTTGGATTAAAGGCTGTTGTTGGAAGTAAACAGACTATGTATAGATTTTTATTTGTGACACTCCAAATAAAATCCTTGGCAAACTCCTCTTTGAGAAATAGCACCAAATTTGCCTGTTTGCTGTTAATCCAACCTGTAAGAACATTGAAAAGTAGGTGACCTCTAGCAGTCATGAGAATAATTACCCTACATGTGAAATCTCTGGTGGATGGATAAACCTGGCAACCTAGAAAGAAAAGCCATCTAATATGTGACTAACGTTGTAAAAGGAGGAACACTAACTGGTGCTCGTTATGTCTAAACCCAAACAAACTGAGTGAAAACACAGATAATTAAATGATGTAAAGTAAAATATCCAGTGAGTTACCTCATTCACCACACAGCTCTAATTTGTTGTGCAACTGAACCACTGGAACATGTTGCTTCAGTAATGACTGATTCATATAAACAGTAACTTCTGTCCGTCCGTCCGTCCAATTACTGATAACTCAAAATCAATTTTCTCTGGGGAAAAAAGTTAAATTAATTTTTTATATATTTTTTTTGACTAATATTAATGGTGATATCTGTATTTTTCGTAGCTCTTAGAATGTATATAGAGTCAAACTTATTGGGTCCTATTGATATTGCTGTAAATCAAGTGAATTAGAGAGTCTCCAAACTTTATGTTTATATTTAAATTGCACATTTTAGTTTTGCAAGATTTCGAACACTACTGTATATATANTACTTTGTTATATAGCCTTTGTTGGCAATGACAGAGGTCAAACGTTTTCTGTAAGTCTTCACAAGGTTTTCACACACTGTTGCTGGTATTTTGGCCCATTCCTCCATGCAGATCTCCTCTAGAGCAGTGATGTTTTGGGGCTGACGCTGGGCAACACGGACTTTCAACTCCCTCCAGAGATTTTCTATGGGGTTGAGATCTGGAGACTGGCTAGGCCACTCCAGGACCTTGAAATGCTTCTTACGAAGCCACTCCTTCGTTGCCCGGGCGGTGTGTTTGGGATCATTGTCATGCTGAAAGACCCAGCCACGTCTCATTTTCAATGCCCTTGCTGATGGAAGGAGGTTTTCACTCAAAATCTTACGATACATGGCCCCATTCATTCTTTCCTTTACACGGATCAGTCGTCCTGGTCCCCTTGCAGAAAAACAGCCCCAAAGCATGATGTTTCCACCCCCATGCTTTACAGTAGGTATGGTGTTCTTTGGATCCAACTCAGCATTCTTTCCCCTCCAAACACGACAAGTTGAGTTTCTACCAAAAAGTTCTATTTTGGTTTCATCTGACCATATGATGTTCTCCCAATCCTCTTCTGGATCATCCAAATGCTCTCTAGCAAACCGCAGACGGGCCTGGACGTGTCCTGGCTTCAGCAGGGGGACACGTCTGGCACTGCAGGATTTGAGTCCCTGGCGGCGTAGTGTGTTACTGATGGTAGCCTTTGTTACTTTGGTCCCAGCTCTCTGCAGGTCATTCACTAGGTCCCTCCGTGTGGTTCTGGGATTTTTGCTCACCGTTCTTGTGATCATTTTGACCCCACGGGGTGAGATCTTGCGTGGAGCCCCAGATCGAGGGAGATTATCAGTGGTCTTGTATGTCTTCCATTTTCTAATAATTGCTCCCACAGTTGATTTCTTCACACCAAGCTGCTTACCTATTGCAGATTCAGTCTTCCCAGCCTGGTGAAGGTCTACAATTTTGTTTCTGGTGTCCTTTGACAGCTCTTTGGTCTTGGCCATAGTGGAGTTTGGAGCGTGACTGTTTGAGGTTGTGGACAGGTGTCTTTTATACTGATAACGAGTTCACACAGGTGCCATTAATACAGGTAACGAGTGGAGGACCGAAGAGCCTCTTAAAGAAGTTACAGGTCTGTGAAAGCCAGAAATCTTACTTGTTTGTAGGTGACCAAATACTTATTTTCCACCATAATTTGCAAATAAATTCTTTAAAAATCAGACAATGTGATTTTCTGGATTTTTTTCCCTCATTTTGTCTCTCATAGTTGAGGTATACCTATGATGAAAATTACAGGCCTCTCTGATCTTTTTAAGTGGGAGAACTTACACAATTGGTGGCTGACTAAATACTTTTTTGCCCCACTGTATATATATATATATATATATATATATATATATATACTGTATCTTATGTTTTTGTTTTTAAATTTTGGCTTTTTTTCCTGAAAGTCAAACTTTTGGAGTTATGTAAAGGATATTTGTTTGTTTATTTATTTATATATTTATTGAAACAACTGTGTATTCAGTTTTACCATATTTGTATTTGTTTCTTTTAAGTATGATTAATGCCGGCTGTGCTTTGTGTGTTTGTACAGATGGAATAAATATTGTTAAATGAAGACAAAGATGTTGATTACTGCAACCACACATGCTAATGTTTCATTAAATGAACACAAAAAGCCCTTCAGTGCTGGCAAAACACAATAAAGTGATGTTTATTTTTAACTTCCTGTATTTTGTCCTCATTTGTGTAATATAATATCATGTGGATTGGGGCAGGAAGGGGAGGGAGGGTCTGTCCTGTAAGAAGAGTGCCTATGTACACTGAAAAAAAAAAAAAGAGATGAAGTGATGAGCTCCAATTATTCTCATGATTTCACACTGGCTACTCTCTGCTGAAAATCACCATTCAGAATCTCAGTATTGCCGTATTTTACTTAGCATTACCATTAAGATTAGAGGGGCACATCAAGGGAGAGGCTTGAGTTTGAGCCTCTAGTCTATTCAATCTAAAACAAAAAGCTTGCCAAGTTTGCCCGCAGTCAGTGAACTGCCAAATCTCTCACATCCTACAAGCAAATGATTCATCTCAGTCTTTCAACAGCAGAAAATATGGAAACTGGATGTGTTTTCTGTGGCCAGACAGAGAATCAAAGCATCTTCCCACTCATATTTTAACTTCTTTTATGGATTAGTACACCAAGTACACTATTGATCTATGTACAACAGCTTAACCGTCTTTATTTGCGCTGCAAGTTGTGTTAATAAAACTCCTTTAATGAAGAAATGATTACCAATATACTAACACAAAAGCAATTTTAGGAAAGTCAAGATGACATTGAATTACTGAATGTCTCTCAATAGTCAATGTCAACAATACAACCAGATGGCAATAAACAAAGTGTGAGGCCTACAGGAAAGTAGGAAAAACCCCTCAAGGCAGATTTTCTCAGCTAACAGAAGAAGCTTGTGAATTACTGAGCTTTCGATTTCAAAGAAACAGTAAGAAGCTTATGGAGGACAGCAATCCTTTAGCCATTTCAACAGCATGTCACCACTTTTATCTCACATGTTTAATTAATTTTCCCCCTTTGAGAAATGTCTACGAAGTGACAATGTAAGAGCAAATTTTTAACATTTCGTTAAATAATCACCTCTTAATTTTTAGGCTGATTCTGCAGCAGTAAACCTATTAAAATACGTTGATTTACCTGATTGTGCGTTAGCAAACATGAACATGAAAGTTGTGAATGCTTTGAAGGATTGTGCTATAGTCATTTCAAACAAGGCTGCAGTTTCCAAGGTTACCAGTAATGCAGCATTGTTGTCTTTTAGGTAGCAGGACATGGGAAATAGATCATAATTTATTTTTGATGAGGAGCAAAAAAGGAGGTGACAAATCTGTAAAAGAAATTCGGTAACTCTGCTGTGGTTGGTGGTGGCGGGGACATTGTGTCTGAGCTCTCTGAATTGTCTCCAACTAAGACAATAAACAGAAATGTGGCTTCTACACACACTGGAAATATGCCTTGAAGAGAAATTCTCAAAGAGACAATTTACTAAAATGGAAATGAGCACAAATCTATGGGCTCCCAATATTTAACAACATAAAGATCAAAGATTTCTTCAGAGGGGTCAAAGTGTCAAAATGTGGACACAGAACTTGGAGGATGGATCAGCACCCATTTGACAGCTAGTTGTGATAAAAGCCCCTGGGCATGTTTAGAAGCCAGACAAGCAGGTAGCTGCTGAAACGAATCACTTTGCTCTTTGGTCTGAATGTTTTAGTTCCCACTCTAAAGAATATATATGAGTAGTTTTTTTGTAAAAAAAAAAAAAAAAAAAAAATCATGAAATTATAATACAATGGATAAAAATTTTAAAAACTGAGAATCACCTCCAGCACACATGCAAAACCAAAAGTATGAGCTCATAAATTAGTTCTTTATTCTAAAGTGTAACTCAGGGCCGGTTCTGGGCATAGGCAGACTAAGCAATTGCCTAGGGCGCCCTCTGCTGGAGGAGGTGCCAAATTCTCTTTTATATGTATGTATTTATTTATTTAGGACAAACTGTTGGACACACCATCTCATGTAAAGAGCAAAATAAGTAATAATTAGATATCTATGTCCATTTATCATCTCTACTGTTCATTTTAGGATAAATAAATATTTTTTGCAATGTAATCCAGTTATTGAGTTACGTTGTTTCTGTTCTGGGCAATAGGGGACGCCAAAATCATTTTTCGCCTAGGGCACCATGCAGCTCAGGGCTGGCCCTGGTGTAACTTATCAATCAGCATCTCAGATTTCCTGAATCCATAACATGTGCTGACATTTTGGATGTTTTCTAATAAAACCACCAAAGACTGTTGAAACAAGAAAAGAAAACGCAATTCTACAGCTGAATCCCCTATAAGGCATCTTCCTTCTTATTTACAGAGGCAGTTGTTTGAAAAGAACAGCGGTGGGTCACAGGTGCCACGAAAATTAACCATCTTCTTCTTTCCACTCCAAACTAGTATGAACATTTACCCTCCCATAAACTGACATGCAATTCTGCGAATGCATTCATCCGAAGCATTCAACTTGTGGAAAATGAAGAATAGACTCCTCTTCACAAGTAGAGGTGGCTGCTGACCCAGTTTGAAGTTGGTAATGTGTGCCAAGGTCAGACACCCACAGCTCGGATTTGTTCACAAACAACCAGAAGGCATTCTTGACTCAGGTGAGTGCTCGATTCTGTGGGTTTGGTGCATGTTCCTTTTAATTCTGTCTGTTTTTTGTTTTTTTTTTTGGTCTTCTGACACCTGTGGGTACATGTGTTATGTAAAGAGAAGATTAAAGGAACTTTTTTTTATCAGTTTTAGATTCGAAAAAATCTTTTTGTCCTTTTATTCTGTTTGTAGTTCCTTCACTTGATATTCTAAATTTTATCAAAAAGGCTTGATGCAATCCAGTTATGATGAAGAGAAAAAAAAATATTTCTTTCAGCAGAGTTTTGTGTTGAACACATCTATTTATGTACTTGAATGAAATTATGTTTTTGTATAAAAGCATAGAAAATGTACGTTTTTTTTAGCCTTCTGCTGTGCTCATAGCTAAAATTAATTCATGTGTCTTGACTGGATTTTGAAGTCTTAATCTCCGCTTCACAGACTAACCCTGTAATGTTGAGGATGTCATTGGTAAATCTGACCTGATGAAAAGCCTTTGGAGTCTTTCAACAAAGAAAGGATGACAACTATCTTCTTTTCCTCTTTGCATATTAAATCATAAAGCAAGTGATGGGAAGCACTTTACTGCCACAACACTGCTCTCTGCTGGTAAATGAACTTCTTATGTTAAACTGACCCTCAGGGTAGATGCTGGCCTGGACTGGATAGAGCAAGACGCTACTTGTTAAAGCAAAGACTAAAAACTGATGCTATAAATAAAAATGGATTCAATGGCGTATTTGCACAGTTTGAATAAAGAATATCATCACTAAACTCAGTTTCTATGAGGTTAGTGTTCTGTATTCTCCTCATGTGGGTTTCTGAAACAGAACCTCTACCATAGGACTTGTAGATTTACAAGCATATACCAAATGCATTGCTACATAGCTGCAAGGGCCACCAGGACATTTAGAGTAATATTATTTTGTTGAGCTGCTATGGTTGTATGTATGAGCTTACACCTTGTCAAGAGCTTAGAATTTTCTACAGAGCCCCCGGTGCTGACCACCCACCTCTTTTTTGCCCTGTTAAAGAACCAAAGGGAAATCATATTTCAAGATGATACCCTCTCTCTTCATCTGCACTATGCTTATTACTGCATCTGAGGAAGATCAAAGCTACCTAAACTACCCTCAGAGCTTGCAGCCCACTGAAGATTCTTCACAGTACTGGGATAACGAGGAGAAGACTGCCTCCACTTTTATCCTCACCTTGCTTAGCAAGTGAGTCATTTTTGTCAGAAGTGAATCGTTTTTCACCAGAAGTACTGTACTCCTCTTATAAATGCACCGAGGGACACTTAGAAGCATGGGATTATTCATGCTGGCAAACACATTCATTGTCGTTATTACTCATTTTATTTCCTTTGGAAAGTGAAACCATTTATTTTCCCACTGCCTGTCATTAACTCCAGCATCAATATTACCCAAAGGTTGCAGTAATAATCACATGTGACCTGTATCAGTGCTGAGTGAGGCTGCAGACTAACCTAGAGCGCCTTAGCCTCTCTAGCTACTCTGAAACAGCTGTTTGAGATCTAATTAAAGGGAAGTAGCAGGTGTCACCTGAGCCCCAACCGTAAGTCCACACCTGGTTGCATTAATTTGATCCAAAGTGGTTTTGACGGGCTGCTTGCATTCCAGCGTCCCACATTAAGCCATTGGAACTGAGCACCTGCTTGAAGCGAGCGGGCAGGAGAACTCCTCTTTCATGACTCTGAGGTACGTTGAGCTGGCGAGCCCATGTTTTTGCAGTGACCCAGGGGACGGCTCCATCTTCCCTTCCTCTGACTTACCAGAAACATCTGTAAGTGAGCAGACCTGCGACACTGACCTGTAGTCACTCTGAGCTGAGGGCTCGCTGTGCATGAGATAATTGTCTGTGGAAACCTCCCTGAGGCTGTAAAAGCAGCTTGTTTCAGATCTCCTGATGATTTCACAGGACATTTAACTTTACACCTCTCATTTGTTACCTCTCTAGGGCATTTCCAAATATCCATTACTTGCTCCCAAGAATGTAGCTCTCCTTAACTGCTGCTAGCTTTTATGAATGCATAAATTGTTTTGGTGATAAATGGGATACTGAATTTGGAGACATTGATGTGATGTTTGTTGGTGTGAAACTGCAGTGAAACTTAGCTGTGACCCAAAAAAACCCACAAAAACAACCTCATTGTGTAATCTCAGACAAAATATTGTGCTGTCTGTCTGAGACTTTAGCAGCCTAATGAAATTTACATTATGTGAGAACGAAGCAGCAGTGGTTCAAATGGTAACCAGTACAGGTCATGCTGCACTCTCTGTGGCAACAGTTTCTTTGTGGCTCAACAATACATTAATTTCATGAGTCAACAGGCTACGACTGGCAGTTTGTGTCAAGCTAAACAGTGTTTAATTGGATTCTGATCCATGGAAACACCACCAGAGGCTTGTTTCAATCTTTTATTTCAGCAGCACCTGGAGCGTAATGGTAGTGATTACATCCCTCCTGTGGTGTCCCGGTGGTTGTACCCTCACAGGCCCCCGGGAGGGTACTGCTGACAGTCATGCCCTGCTGCCCCGTTTGACTGCTGGCAAACCAAGAGCAGATGCTGCAGAGGATTTTACTTCCAGCTCTGCTGAGACAAACTCAGGTCCAAAATGAAATTTGACATAAAAATTAAATGATTTTTTTGTTGCCGTGTTAGACTACTGAGCTTCCAAACTGTGTAAATGAAGGCTGCTATTTAAAGCAGTGTTAAATAAAAACTGTTTACTTCAAGGTGGAATCTAATTACAAAATCTGTTTTACAGAATAAACTGTTTAATAAAAGCCTAAACTAGATAATGGCGATACATGTATTTGAAAGCAATTAACCATGTTTTAGAGTGTGATATTTAGAATCTGACTACAACATACAGAACCTTTTTAGTCCAGTTTATTAAACCCAGATCAAAAACTTTTTTGTTTTTTTTTCTAATTGGAAAGAAAATAAATCTATTTTTCAATACTTATCATACAATAAATGTATTCATTCGTTGTATAAGTTATTCCAAACAATATTATGGAACAGCATAATAAACATACTAAATAAATAAATAAAAATTCATGACGTTGTTGTTTACCAAAACTGAATTATCTGGTGGGACTGGAATCTAATCACAACCAATTCCTTGAAATATTTAAGGCCTCTTTTAGATTTTCCTTTAACTCTAATAAAAAATGTTATTTCTAGTATTAACTTCAAATTAAATCCTGAATTCTCTGAATGACACCAGCTAACAAGGCCCTGAGAGAAACAGCCTTTTCCCTCTCCTTCCACATAAACAGGAGAAAGGTCGCTGACCTCTGAACACAAAGCTGGTCCTGACAGCACAGAGAGGAACAGTGTTGCCAGACTTGTGACCTTTAGTACAGCCCCACACTGTCTTACAACCAAAGAGCTGGACATGTGTGAATAATACATCAGTATCTCCTGCTGGGACCACCTTAGTCTCTCACACAAGCTCAGATGCACAAACACAGCATTCACATCATGTTGTGAGGTTTGTCTTCCTGAGATTCCTATAAAATATAATGAAGACAGTGTGTCTCACAAACTGCAGACTGGTGTCTCAACATGTACATAACAAATACAGGTACTATTGACTTTTTTATAGTCGCACTAAAGGCAGAGAAAAATATTTCTGAGGCTGCATTCTATGCAGGCGTCTCTTCTCCTTTCAACTGTGTAACTTACCAGATTTTAAATTCTTTTCTTTAAGCTATTGTAATACTTTTGTAATGACTCTTTCTTTCAGTTTTTCTGTCCTTATTCCAAGTAGTAAAAAGGATTTTTGAAAAATCAATGAACCCACTGAAATTGTGGCCACCGCAGTAATTCTTACCTTTGTGAAAGTAAGTGAACAATGAATTGAGCAGAAGATTCTGATGTTTACATAGAGAAATGCTTGAAACATCTTAAAATCCCCAGTGATTCCAGAGATGGCGGCGTGTCACTTTTCTCCATCTGCTTTACATACCAGAACAGCTCTTGCGCTTTCCACTGAGAGCATTTGAATTTTACAGTGTTTGACATTTGATAATAGTGCAACGAGTTTAGAGATTGTAGACTTCCACTGCTAAAGGTTTTCCTATTATGTTATTTCAAGCCAGCTACCTGGAAATAAAATCAAATGAATATAAAAATAGAGAAAAAAAAAAAATCTGTGTGTGACATCGAAAAGACAAACCAGATTATTGTTTTAGCTCACATGAGCAGATACAAATCAGTAAGCCCTCCTGGGATATGTGTATTTACACAACATACAGTCATGAACAGCAGGAACTATGAAAAGAGAGGAAAAACAAACATTTGTGCAACAATTTTGCTGTCTCGTATCATGACAGGAGCTGACTCAATGGAACACGGTGATCATACAATCTGGTCCACCTATTCCTGAAACAGACAAGTCTCTCCGTGTTTGTAAATGAAGCTTTGTTAAACTCATCGTGCTCGGCTACACTCAATTAACAATTAAAAAAATGAATTCAGATGAGAAATGAACAGATTTCTGAGCTGCTACAAGACTAAGATATTGTGGACAAATGTAACTGTGTGGGAGTGTGATGTGGGAGAGTGTATAGATAGTAGGAAACTGCCCACACATGGCAAACAAGAGTCTGTGTGAATTCAGTTTGTAGTGTTTTTGGATGGAAGGTGTGTTTCCTGCAGTCTAATCATGCAACAAGATGTCATTCAATTCAGTGCCAGCTTGGCTTTACACATTACTGCATCTGTCACACAGATAGTAAGTGCAGATGTTAGTACCCTCTACTGGACCAGGCAGTGAATTTAGACTTTCTTATATTTAAGTGAAACAAAAAACACACAGCCATCACACAAAATCTTTAATTTTATTAAATAGAGATGATTATATAATCTAGATTTTTGTGACATTTTATCTTTATTAAACCTCCACTATAAAGTGGAACCTTTATTTCTTGTCGGTCCGGTTGCCTTCCGGTGTGTTTATGTTGTCGCACCATTAGCGGCGGTTAGCCGCTAACGATGTGAGGGGGCAAGTACACCTGGAGAAAAGAGGTAAATGGGGCTTTTAGTTGGTTATTTCTGATATAAATTTTACACAAATTTATTTTAAAACGCTTTGTTGACAAATTAGAGCTAGAATACGGGATATTATTTAAAAAATTAAGCGTAACAAAAAACTACTTGTGAATTTCAAAGCGATTGTCTAAACTTTTTGTTAAAAAGTTTATTTAAAAGACAGTTTAGCGTTGTTTAATATATTATTTTTATTGAGGTAATTTGATGATGAAAGCCGACAAGTTTATGCCTTTTGTTTGTCTTCTGTCTGACTCAAATGTTTCATCTTTTGTGAGACATGTTTTCTCAGACATGTCCTGTATTTAATACAACCCTTTAATTTTTTGGTAAATTCAGCTTCACTCTACATCCACTCGGCTGTGGGATTGTTTAAAAAAAGAATCAGGTGCTCATTTGGCTGCTTCGTGCTTTGGCAGCAGCTCCAGCAACACAAAGCAGCATCCAAACATGGATGGAGTCACACAAAGGCAGAGCTGGCACTTCCAGAGACCATCATCATTGTGCATGTGTCACGCGAGCGGTTCTGGCTCAGGATGTCCTCACCTGTCTTCTGTTTTTGCCAGTTTGAAAATTAGCAGCATACTTCTGCTTCCCTGCTGCAGAGAGTTTGTCACTAATGAAATACACAATAAACAGAGGATACTTGTTTATCAGCTGCTGATAACTGTCAACTTTTTCCATTTTTGAACTGCTTTAGCAGTTTTTCATCTTTATTTCAGTTTTAACTTGCACACATTTTGAACCTCTTTTTGTTTTTCCATCCCACAGAATGCAGAGAGACTTCTTCATCAATGGCGTCTTTGTGGTCAAAGATCTCAGCCACTCTACCAGCTAATGAAGAACAGTTTCCACTGCAGTTCAGTGACAAAGTAGAGCCAAGTGTGGTGGAAATGTTAAAACGGTCGAGACAGCAGCTGTACAGGAACACATCAAGCGCCAGTCAAATGGTTAACGCGCAGATTATTCTGGATCTTTCATGGGAGAGACTCAACACTGGCACGTGGCGCCATGTGGATAAAGACTGGAGGCGCGTTTACTCCTACGGCTGCCTGTTTAAGGTTGCCGCACTGTGTGGAGAAAATCCTTCAGAAGATGAGGTCCTGCGGGCTATTAGGACTTGTGATATGGGTTTGCTCATGGGCGCTGCCATCATGGATAACATACTTCAAGTTTTTGTTCAAATTCTGCAACGTGAAATAAAAAAAGCTGCTCATGACGGGGATGAACATGTTGAGCCAAAGGTCGGTCAGTTGCTCTGTTTTACCCCCCAATTATTATTTTTATTACATTTCTATAAATATACCTTCAAATATAAAACATTTTTAAGTTTGGGGAACCACTTTGATGTGATTCAACCAGGAAGTTCCACTTTTTACATTAGTTGCCTTCATAACTGAAGAAATAAATGTAAATAAAGTGTTTGTTAATAAAAGTATTTTCCATTTTTGCCCTTTATCTCGGGGCATTTCATCAGATGTGGACGATAAAAGGTCAGACCGCTTTGTTAGACCAAGCGTGGCTGGACTTTTTTTCTTAATTACACATTTATTCTCTGTCCTGAAAAAATGTCAACCTTAAACAGTTGAAACATCCAAAGTATCTGTAAGTAATTGCTTATAGAGCGGAGCCACGATGGCTGTTTATCATTCTTCTGAATCTCCTGCTTCTTTTCCTCATTAACCAAGTCTGAAATATCAGGAATGTGTGAGGAATGAGACTCACTTCTACTCGTTATTTTTATGTTACTTCAAATATGAAATGACTCTTTCTGCTTCATCAACTTTTGTATCTTATTGTTTAATCGCCAAAACCTTTTTGAAATGTTATAAAGTTGTGGTGACGAACATTTTCGATTAAACTGACATTTTTCCACATTTTTATTCTGCCATCACTTGCAGAGAATGAAGATTGTGAGCCCACATGTCCCTTTAATCAAAGAAGAGTTGGCGGTTCCAAGGATTAAGTGTCCTTCATTGGAAAGCTTCAATACAAACTACTTGCTTCCTCTCAAGCCGGTGATTTTAGAAGGGATAATCGATCACTGGCCCGCCCTCAGCAACCATTCATGGAGGTTTGTCTTTCTGTTTTGCATGTTTATTTCTCATGACATCACTTTATTTATTTATTGCTAGCAGAGTGTTAAAACACAGTGTAGAAAGCAAGTTTAAAAAGAAAATGCTTATTGTTCCTGACAGAATCAGCTTTGAATTGTTAACAATACCCTTCAGCTTTGTGAAATATAACAACCCACTTCTGTTCGGTCCAGCCATGTAATCAGACTGATCTACTCTTGTGACAATAGCTAAGTGCACTTTTCAAGCTGAGAGGACTGAAAAGCTGGAGGACTCTCATACAAAGGGACAGCTAACATACAGAGTTTCACAGTTACTGTGATTTACAGTTGAAGTTTTGGATTTAATTTCTCTAAAAATAAAAGCAACTAGAGAACACAAGCTGCTTTGCTCACTCATACATCCCAGATTCCTGACTTCTAGCTGTGATAAACCCCCGTCCCACATCAAGATTCACTGTCCTCATCTGACACAAGCTTCAGATTCTCATCCATTTGTGTGCACGGCTCAAATTACAGTGATCGTTCCCTTTTCGGGGATTGTGTTGGTGATTGTCTCCCTCCTTGCAAAGTGTAGAATACCTGAGGTCTGTGGCTGGCTGTCGGACGGTTCCGGTGGAAGTGGGATCCAGATATACGGATGAAGACTGGTCACAATCACTGCTGACAGTCAATGAGTTCATCGATAAATACATTCTGAATAAGGTGAGTACATTCGGAAAACGTTCTTTGATCTAATGGTGGTTCTTATCAGTGTAAATGTCAACAGTAGTTTCTTTTTTTAGGTTGAGATCTCGCAGAATGAAGAGAAATCTTTGGGTTATCTTGCTCAGCACCAGCTTTTCGATCAGGTACAAAAATTTAGTCCAGGTTGTTGTTTTAGCTTCAGATAATTAGTTTGGATCTAAATAGTCTTCAGACTATAAAATAAAAAAATGATTAGTTCCTTTTGAAGGGCAGATTTTTTTGGATAATAGGTTAGAGATTAGAAAATCCATTTGTTGTCAAATCTGCTGTATGAAAAAATGGATCTAGTTGTATTTTAGCCTAAACTAACTTTTGAGTTTTTATTCCTGTAAGATACCAGAACTGAAGGAGGACATCCGCATCCCAGATTACTGCTGTCTTGGTGAAGGAGATGAAGATGACATTACTGTAAATGCCTGGTTTGGACCTGCAGGTACGGTGTCTCCTCTTCATCAGGACCCTCAGCAGAACTTTCTGGCTCAGGTGAATACAACAACACATTGTTCTGAGTCTCACCATGTCAAAAACATTTGTCACGGGCTCCCAGTTTTCTAACCACATGGGATTCTGCCTGCACACGAAGGTGGTGGGAAGCAAATACATTCGTCTGTATTCCCCAGAAGACACAGACAAGCTTTATCCTCATCAGTCACAGCTGCTTCACAATACCAGCCAGGTGCGATTGACAGTTTATAGAAAACACGTGTTCAAAACAAAAATCCAGCATTTTGTTTTATTTCTTTATTTATTTCTGAACTCTTTATGCAGGTGGAGGTGGAGAATCCAGACACTGAACGCTTCCCTGAGTTTGTCAAGGCTTCATATCTGGAATGTGTCTTACAGCCTGGAGACGTGCTGTTCATCCCTGTCAAACACTGGCATTATGTCCGATCTTTAGAAGTGAGCTTCTCTGTCAGCTTCTGGTGGTCATGATCTCATATTTCTATAATAAATTCATTTAATTTTTCTATCTGCTGCTGTGGTGGGAAATCATTCCAATTGCTTTTAGCTTACGTGAAGCTAATTGTCATGTTAGGAGAAATGCTAATCACACAACCCTTTGATCCATAAACACCCGCTGCTGGATGATTAGTTTCATTTAGCTGCTGATGAGTAAAACAACATCTATTGTGTGTTCAGCTAAATGCAGTGCAAATCAAACAAAAATGCTATAGCTGTTAGTCATCTCATCTAATATTTCACTCTTTAGAAACTCTCTTATTTAATTGTCTCTTCAACCTTATCCATGCAAACATCTGACAACGTGCGGTTTTCATAATTCCAGAAAATGAGACAAGTCCTCCAATTTAATAACCGAGTGAGCTGCAGGTACAGAGATGCACTAACAGTTGTAACTCTTTGAATAAACTGACTATCTGAGGTAATCAAGCAGGTCACAAAAGAAATTTATGAAATGAAATGAGCTAAACCCGAGGGTATACACAGACTTTGAAATTAAAACAGACTCTCTGGTTAAATGCCTTAACAGTAAAACTCTTGTCTCGCGCTAAAAACACAATAAGTGATGACAGAGCAGCATATTTCAAGCCCCAGTCGTGTATCCTGCAGGTTCATTTCAGTCAAACCTGCTTATTACAAATATGATGCGAGGATGTGACAAAATTAAGCAGATCAGCCCTGATGTGCTCGTTTGATCTGCTTGTCAGCCTGATGCTAAAGTAGTGCTTTGGGAAATCAAAGGCTTGTGTTAGCCAGGTGGAGCCGAACAGCTGCTGGAATACTAAAGTAAAACAACAGCTCGGTGAACACAACATTTAGATTTAGTTTTAAGATAAAGTGTCTTTGCATCGTTTAATGAAACGTTGGTAGAAATGTGAATCATTTTTTTCCCGTCCAAGTGAAGATACATTAAACACATCGGTGTTCAGGTAATAGACTTATCCAAAATGAGTTAGATTATCTCTCTAAACAATAATCATGCCAGGATTTATTTCTGGGACAAACACTGTAAACTTTCATCAGCCTCTCAGTGTTTTGTTGTTATAAACTAAGTGGCACAATTGACTTCAGTTTTCACAAACCTGCTTACTCTCGTTATATTAGGATCGATACTCAATTACCAATGAAGAAATGCAGGACATCTGGGGTGAATCCCTCTGCCTTAAACTTAGCACTAGTCTGCTTATTTTTTTTTTTTTTTGATTAATAGCCTCATTGATTTTCAGTATATTTATCTAGTGAGACAATAACAGGTGTTTTTATAAAGACAAGCCTGTGGAGATAAGACTGACCAGAAAAATATGATTATCTAGATAAAAAAAGAGCATTTGCAGCCAAATTAATAAAGTATTGTGGCCAAAATGTACAAACTAAGAGAGTCAAAGGATTCAGTGAAGGAAAAGTTGTCAAGTTTATTCCAAAGCAACTTCGAGTATGTCAACAGCAAACACTCTCGGAATCATTCATTACCAGACCTTTTTTTTGTGGCTTCCAGAACATCTGGGCTGCAAGTTTGATGCAAAAAAAACCCAAGATGATACAGAAAAAACTAATTAGGTTTGTTTCAGTGAGGTCACTGAGTCCAAACAGACATTTTATTCATCAAAGGTTTAAACAGTAACTTCTGTCAGCAAAATGTACAACAGACGAGAGTGATTGTCAGGCATTAATTACTATCATTTATACACATAAAAAAGATTTAAAAGTTCTACAGGAACAATTAATACATCGATTTTCTACACCTGTGTGAAGGGGAAGGGGGGGGGGGTAAAACCTGAACAGATTACAGGGCCACAGAGACAAACAACCATGCACACATTCATGCACATAGGCTTACATGTATATTTTTGGTCGGTGGGAGAAAACATGCATGCTTTGGAGAACATGTAAACTCCACGCAGAAAGGTTCTGGATAACTTGAACCCAGAACCTTCTTGCTGCGAGGCAACAGTTCTACCAACTGCACCACCGTGCTGCATATGAATTCCATTTAGACACATTAAATGTCTTCAGCAGCATCATTATTAGACCAAACCTGAGCAGGAAATTATATAAAATACAAGATAATGGTTAGTAAAACCTTACTGTCAGAATAAATGCAGTTTAATGTGTGGAGTTTCAAAAAATTTATCACCGTAAAGCATCGAGTGATAAGGACAGAACGCCTTGATCTGATGCTATTTGGGATTGTTTTGTAGTTTTCTAGGATCATTGTTATTCAAATATTCAAGACCTTTACTGCATCATTAAAATAATGCATCAAGACAGAGAAGATGAAATGTTTCTTAATGGCCCCACTTCTTCTAAAAAACACGCATCCCAGAACACGACTGATCCTTAATGGGCCCCGTCTGTTTTTTAATCTTCCTGTAAACCTGGAGAGACGTCCTGCATCCTCTCCACCACAAAGAAGCAGAGCGTTCCAGTGAAGCCCATGATGACCATCAAGAGGAGCTGCCACATCAGAAGCAGGTACCCGCTATAGAAGAAGGCCGCTGCTGCACTGACAGACTAAAACCAGACACACATTTCACTGTGAGTCAAACTGAAAATGACTTTCCACAAAGTCTGTAACTTCTTCAGGGAGTAAACATCTCATATTCTAAAGCTAAATTTACTTCCTGAAACTAACAGTCGCACATCCAGCCCGCCAAAATGGATGAAACCAACTATTTATATAACATTCATTTACACAGTGAGAAAAAAGGGAGCAGTAAACCAAAGACTTGTTTCAATATTTATACTGCAAATTAAGAAAATATCTCAATTTTTAGGGTGTTTGTCAGCTTAGCAGCAAAGAAAAGAAGAGAGGTGTGTTTTTCTGCCACGTTGTTTTCCTGTTAATGAGCCTTGTGGTGAATTTATTTCACACTTGACAGGACAACGCTTTGATTGAGCTTTGCTCGGCTCTGCTAACAATGTCTGGGAATAGGCAATTGAGGATTACCTGGATGAATTTGAAGATGGCAAAAGCAGCCATGCTTTGTTCAGCATAAACATGCCCCAGTATGCTGTAGAGCTGAGTGTTGAAACAACTATCTCCGAGTCCGAGCAAGAAGCTGCACAACAGGGCGATGGAGACGCTAAAAGAAAAGATGTAGTTTCTATCAAGCGTGTCAGGATGTCCTGAGTCCTTTTTGGTGATTCATCAGAGAATTGACCTACCTCGGAGTAAGATATGGTGTTTTCTGAGAAGTGGATTCAAAAACGATGGGTGAATCGTCTGGGATGTTTAGGAAGATCAAGTAAGAAGCAATGAAATGGACAACCATTCCCAGGAAGACCACAGAGGTTCGTCTGAAGCGGCTGTTCTTACACAACAACCCAAACAAACCTCCACCTGATGGGATAGACCATTCTCAGAATAAATTTAAAGACCTTTGGAGATCCTAAATCACCTGAAGATGGAACGTGAGAGGAGAATAAACTTACCCACTATTTCTCCAATGCCTACCACGATCCCAGAGATCCCAATCAAGCCTTTGGCTGCTTCTCCAAAGTGTGTTGTTGCTCCTATGCACGTTCCATACACCCCACTGTAGAAAGATAGCTCGAGGCCTGAAGAACAGGGAAGATAAGTTGTACTGTAGCCTCAAGCCTTTTTACTGGAGACTGAAAGATTCACCATATTAATGCGTTTGCCTTACCGCTGTATGCCATGCAAGGACTCAGGAGCATAATCGTTTTAGTCCTCAGCAGCTCCAGGATTGTCTCTGAAAGGCAGGAGATGCAATACACTGATTTGAATTGCTAATAAAATCCGATTGCTTGAACTAATACACCTTTTTTTCTTACCACTGTATAAATCTCAAACAACAGGGTTAGAGCCCTATTTCCCTCTGACAATTAAAGTTCAATGCTGCTGGAATACAGCAAAATACTCTTTTGCAATAAGCCATGAAAGCCACATTTAAATGCAGATGGAAACGCACTCCGAAGAGATTTCCATTCAGGGTGGTGGAGAAATTTGGGTTTTAAAGCAGAAATCCCACCAGGTTTGTTTATATATGCCTTGATGCCGTTTCTCGACATGAATCAGCGTGCATCTTTGATAAACCTGATATCTTTCAGGTAGGTGCACACAAGTCTACATGCACACAAAACACACACGAGACAAAGAGCAATCAGATCATCCAAACAACCCGGGGCAAAGTGCTGAAAGCAGGAGCAACGGCGGCAGAGTTTCCAGTTGACAAACAGAGAGATAATCAGAGATAAACTCACACTAAGACACTTTCTGTGTACTGTCTTGATGCTGGAAGATTTTTATCCACATGAAAGTGAATTTTACTTGAAGAAAAACAAAAATTTCCTGTGACTGCCTGCTAGCCGCAGACTAGGAGAAATCGAATGTGACGCAAATAATGATAAGACGAAAAAAAAAAAAGATTTTGGATTACACAGGCCTCTAGTAATTTTATATCAAGTAGGGAAACTTAAGTGAAGAAAGCTCTTTTTATAACACTGTATGTCTCATTATCTTTGATCCTGACGCAAATGATGTCGGCGGGATTAGTAAAAAAAATCCAGAGCAGCCGCGTCTCTCTGAAACGTAAGTAGGGTTGTTTATGATTACTTCTCCTCAAGTGCCATTATCAGGTCCAAATAGCCTCTTAGCCAATGAATTAAATCAAGTTTAATGAGTTTTGTGCACAGAATTCAGTCTGTAAATGAAATTATTTCATTTGTGGTTGTAATTAAGGAACTTTATGGACAATAGAGACAAAGATACGTTAGATTTTAGCAGCCGATATCTTACAAATGAAGAAAACACTGAAAAGCAGATCCGTATTTGTTTAGAATAAATGCTGCTTGGAAAAAATCTTTTTGTTGACATTCCTGTTTTTTAACATTCTAACTGAGTATACTGTCTTCCATTGTGGTTACACACTCTATAGACGCAACGGTTTGGCTCCACATATATTATATTAAAGTATAAGTATCAGAATACAGTATCATAAGTACCATGTAGGTGTAAAGGTCACCTGTGACCAAATACTTTTATCTATATAGAATATATGCATTGAATTTACTCATTTAAACCCCAGCATCAACATGCACTTAATATGCAAAACAGATAAAAACTTACTGAAATCTGACTTGGTGTTCTGCAAAGCCGCGTTTGCTCTGTTCTTATACCTGAACAACAAAACAAACATCAAAATTAACACCAACAGTGTTAAAATCCATGAGCAGAAATAAATACAACACAGAAAATTATGGGATTTCTTTGATGAAAAGGAAATACATTTAAGTACAACTGAAATAGGAAGTGGGATCAACTCTGCAGGTTTCCTTATTATTCTGTTCTGTTCCGAGTCATTCAGTCTCAAAGTCGACCAATAAGCAAGGATCAAAAACGTGCATCTTGTGCATCTGGCGGGCCCTCAAACAGATTCAACAATGTATTGCCACAAGGCAGAAACAGATGGAGATTACAGTATTCATTCAAGTTAGCATGCTAACAGGATCTCTATGTAATTCACTGATTTCAAACCCATCGAAAAAATTCTCGGAAAGTTTTTGTTTTGCCTGTTTTATATCTTCCATGACTTCTATTTGTCTTTGAGGCACACAACATTTTCCATTTCATGATTTGACCTAAACCTTGTCCAGATTCATGAAAATTAAAAAGATGGCTGAAAAGATGCTGAGGGTCATTCACGTCGTTCTCGAAGAGACTCCACGTGAGCTGCCCCAGATCTCCCTGATTGCACCGCACTCTTCTAAAGCGCTATGATTAAACTTGACTCGGTCAAAATCTCAATGATCTAGAGAAAAACGGTCAGTGTCATTTTGTGAAGGACAAGAATGGCTGGAAAATCCTGTCAAACTCTAACATTAAGTCATCTCCAAAACCCTTGAAAAATCTAGGATGGGATTTTTTGTAGGAAAAAAAAAATTGTGAGGTTTTGTCAACAAGAAAAAATTTATTTTTCTGGGATGTCTGTGTTTGATTCTCTGTGTTGTTTCTGAGTGCCGGTGACAATATATTCTGCTTGTTTTTGTGAGACCTTGGTGAAAAAGGTGCAATTATCTAAAGGACGGTCATTTACATCGAGCGAGTCGAGAGCAGCGACTGTCCTTCCTCTTCAGAGAGCATCTCTTCTTCATGATGGCTCTTTCTCAACACGAGGAAGCTGAGAGTGCCGAGGATGGAGGCGACCAGCAGGAAGAGAAAAATGTTCCTCCTGCTGCTGTCTGAGAGCGAGAGATTAAAATAAACCGCTTAATTAAAATGCAGATATTTTAAGACCATTAAGCTAGGGCATATTCAGACATACTACTCGCTCATGTAATCCTATTTAATGATATTTTACTTGCATCACCGTGCTACAATTTTGCTCCTACAGTCAAAATACTGGCTTAAGTCTGATCCTACCTGATATTTCTGTTCTTCCGTTCCAGTCCAGATAGATATAAAGATTGCCAAACAGCATGCTGTGAATGAAAGAGATGCTATAAATAAAATGTCATTTCTCACATAAAGCAGACACATACTGGATGAAAGCCTGGTCTCACCAGAGATAGTGATTTTGTAATAATCATCATGTTGTTTTCACACGTTTACATCATTTCTGTTAAAGAGCATTTAAATCTACCAAAACTCAAACTGTTATACGAATGCACACTAAACAAATTCTGTGTTTATTTATTATATATAGCTCCATATATTCAGTGTATGACACCTAATTCTAGTGTCAGCAGTCTGTGTGTGAAATTTATGGAGTGTACAGCTCTAAAAAATCCCCACTGTGAAAGATCAAGAGCAGTTTCTTCTTTTTTTGTTTCGGGAAACCCCCCACGTCCCCCTCACAACGCTACAATAAAACATGCCAGAGTCAATAAATGCAAAAAAAGTGCTGTTGTACAACAGTAAACTCATGTCCAAGTCAAATCCTGAGTGTTATATAGTGCTCCTTTTTCTTGTTTATGTTTCTGCAGAAACAGAATCAGATGGAGTGAAAGTACAATCCACACAAAAATGTGCACTTGTTAAATGTAATTTGTGGGAAAAAAAATCTGTTATTACATGTTTAAACGTGTGTAAATCTGTAGGATTAGCAGTTAATTTGAAGGTGTATTTCATCAATAGGATGTTTACATGTGAAGGGGCAATGTGTTTTATTTAAAGTAGTTATAAAAGTCCTATATGTGCTTTAAAATGAGCATTTTTGAAGACTTTTGTTCAAACTCGGGTGATTAAACATTTCTCTGTCACATCCCACTAGCTGACAGTCAGAGGAGTTCTTCACTAATAGAGAATCCATTGTTACCCTCCTTAAAGGAGACTGAGCATTAAGAAAAATCTGCAAGGGCAAAGAAACCTTTAATATTCCCCATCCAATAAAAAGATCTTTCTAACATTGTCAGATGTGAGTGTCCATGACGTTCTTTAATATCATCTGCATGCACCGGAAAGCAGGTGGAAGCATGTTTAAACACCAAAACAACCAGCGAAACACTGAAACTCTCAGTCAAAACTAAATCCCATCTGTTTACTATAAAACACCAAACCTATCAGATTTGATACATATTATTTCTCCGACCTCAACCTGTTTAACAGGATTAGTACTTTCCTCAAAAACCAGTGTTTCAAATCTTATAGATATCTTCTGCCCTCTAGTGGAGGGATCTAAGTAGTACAAGTGAAAATACAATTGTATTATTACTGTATCATGATTTAATTAAATAAAAAATAACATAATTATATTAATATTATATTTTTATTATCAATTCACTAAAACTTTAATTTTCTGACTTTTATATCATGTATCAGGGTTTTTAGGGTTCAGCGTTTTAGTGGGAGTATCATGGTTTGGGCTCATTGACCAAAAAATATTTTTTAACTATAGCTCAAATTCTTAAAAATGTAAAGTGATCAGTGATCTGAAATGAAGGAAGCAGAAAGAATCATGCAGCAAGATGGTAACCCCCAGTACACAAGTCATTTAAACAAAAATAGTTTTGTTGTTTTTTTATTTGTGATAACCATGTCAAGGTTTTAGCTTTTGGTAGAAAGAATGTGGAAGAACCTGAAACTAATAAATCATGAGCTAAAACCTACAAAGATCCAGCTGTTCTGTGCAAACGAATGGACAAACATTTGATAGGAACAAACCAGAAATATTTTTGTTAAAATTAATTCTGCACAAAGCGCCCCAGAAACAAGTTTAAGGGTTCTGGAGATGTTAGAGAACCAACAAAATTACAGTGTATCTTCTCACTCAAAATCAAAGGTTAGCTGAGTTCACAAATGCTCTTTCGGCAAATCAAGGATATGCAAAATCACTCCATGTTTCAATATAATTAGAGTACCAGAGAGTGAGATTTAGAGAAGTTAAACATTTCACCATTTAACACCCTCATGTGCAATTAGTTGCATATTTCGAGATTTGCTTGTATCAAACCTCTCCAGGCTTTTCAGAGCTTAAAAATTGTGACCTTTAATTAAAGTTTTTTTTTTTACATGTGAATGTGTTTGAGTGTGATGTTAACTGAACCATTTGAGAAATTACATTTAATAGGAAAAAGTTTTTCTGAACAGATAAAAAAAAGCTGATTATGTTTTTTTTGTTTTTTTTCAGTTTAAATTTACACTATGGTTTAAAAAAAAACAAGGAGGTTCTGAAAAATTAAATTTTCTGTAAAATACTCAATAAAACACTCAGAACATTTATAACTATTATAGAGACATGGTGCAAAATTGTGTTGTTTAACACTTATAAGGCAAATATAAATGTTTTTATGAAACAGGAAGTGACGAAACAGGAACTTGGCTCTTTGTTTATATTTTACATGCACATTAAAAGCATTTGTGAGCTCGTGTTTTCATTGATAAAATAGTGAAATGCTGTTTAGCAGCTGGTTGTAGCAACACTGGAAATCTGAGGTTTATGAGGAAACGTGTCCCACAGGGCTTAAATGTAATATTGATTGAAATTAAGTAGTAAAATAACTATTAAAAATCACACGTCAGAGACACTTAAATATTTTTATCTTTAATAAAACTTCCATTTCAGAGCTCCAGTGAGGAGCAACAGTGGTGCTCTGTGTTTGTGTTTGCTGTGAGAAACTGAATCAGAATTTTATTATGGCAGTGATCATCACTGTGGAGTCGGATTAGCATTGCCCTGTTGGGAGCTTTGGCACAGGTGACAGCCAATGTAATTATAATACTAATTCAATTTGTATGTGAGCGCAAACACAAGTTTGTTGTCCAAGTCAGTGTGAGAAAGCAATGAGCCACATCCAAGCAATGAAACAAGCCGAAACATAAACCATCGGGGGGGGGGTTGTTTGATTTGTTTTAGTTTTATCAGAGAGGCTAATGACTCCAGCTTTATTTACAGGAAAATGCTACAGTGCAGTTACTTCTTGGATCAAGTGGATTAGCTGCATTAAACAAGAAGAAAAAACACTCTGATGAATAAGAAAGGTTTGTATTTTTTTCTTTTAAATTTTGTTGGACTAAAGGAGAAACCAGACAGAGGACTCAAAGATTTTACATAGTGCATTGTATTTCATCTTTATTTGTGAGAAGCTGCAAACCTGCATTGTAGGAGACCCCAGAACATCCCAGTGTTCCTGTTGATGGTGGAAGCTTCAGAGTTTTCCACCAGAAAAATTCCCTGCGCCGTCCAAAGCACTGTGGAAAAAGAGGGGAAATCCTCACTAATCACTTATTTGCCCTCAAGAAAGGAGAAATTCTTTTTTTAATGACTGTAAATAATGCATCTAAGCACAGGGACATGAATAAAATGCATAAACCCACAGAGCTTTGAGGCAGCATTAAATAAAACACAGCTCCTAATCATTTCTCAGTTCCCTCATTTTTACATAAAATGCTCAGTCGAGGGTTTTTGTCCCGTATTTTAATCAACACTTATGAGCAACACAAAAAGTGCTGTGCACTATTCGGAACCACAGTCCATTTAGGGTCTAATTCAGGATTGATAGCATCATCATATCCAAGACATGATAATATCACTACATATGGTTTAAAAAAATGCAATTGAACACAGCAGCACTTAAGTATTTTATTAGCACCATAATAGCCTAAACTGTAAAACTCTGAGTCCTGCATATTATCATGTTGATGATATAAAGAAAAAAAAAATCTGTGCTTACTGAATAAAAAAATAATTTAATCATTTATTAGAAAGAAAGGACTTTATAACTGTTGGTGCAACTAATTAGCGAGGGGCTAATTTTTTTGTGTTTGAAAATGAACCCAATTGAATTATACTTGATTTATACTTAGTATGGTTAAAAAGATAAAAATACATGAAATCATTTTAAAAACAACAATAAAAAAATTTTAATCTTCAATTTTGAGGTTGCATTTTTCCAAATATCCTTAAAATCATTCATGCAAGTGAGAATTTGCACAAAACATCACAGATCCATCTAATCTGATACTAATAATAAAACCAGTCTTTAGTCTGAGGTTATTGGAATGTGAGCGAGCAAGAGGAACTTACAAGCTGCACCAATACCGATGAGCACAGAGGTCAGGTAGAAGGACCATGTGGAGGGGATGATAAACACTGCAATGTACCCACTGGACAAAAACATACTCATAAGCCACATAATCAACATCTGCATATCTTATGTAATCAGCATGTTTACCTGTAAAGAAGGCCACTTAAAAACATGGTCAGTTTCGCTCCAATTACAGTAACAACTGTTGGTGCCAGCAAATTGGAAAATGAAAAGATTCCATAGATTATCCCTAAACTGTGAAGAAGACAGAACAAACAGAGCTCATCTTTTAATCATTCGTTTAACTGATCACCAATGTTATTCCTATATGTTTTACCTGTGGTATCCACTTCCACTGAAAGTCGAATTTCTCAGACTTTTCACCACAGTTTGCTGAAATAATGAGAAAAAATCCATAAAATAAGATTATATTTGTTGAAAGGAGCTATAGAGGCCGTGTCATGACCTTCATAGTTCATCCGGTTTGTTTTAAATCAGAAACACGAGATGCGCCTGACACGCGCGCTCATCTTTCCTCGCGCTCATCAGACATCGTTTCTACTTTATCCCACGTGACCAATACATTCATTATATATACATTAAATATTGCTCTTCAATTCTTCAAACAGATCACTTTCAGATTTCTAAAAAGTTTTGTTCCATCAATAACTTCAATAATCTGAACCAGTTGTTTTAAAAAATCTACAAATGGATGCTACTTTTAGTTACTCAGTTTGATAAATAAACATTAAAAAGTAACTTACTTCAACGTTCCCACAGGTGGTGAAGGCGGTGAAAATGAACAAAAAGCCCACACCCAGAATCACAACGTTGTACGTCCTTCTGTCTGCCATGCTGCCTTTTTAATCCCTCTAATAGTAGCGCATTCAACATTTATTGCGACTCTTTAATATTTCGTCGATTAACTAGAACTACAGCTCCACAATCCTGCAGGAGGGAATAAATCCATATAAATAAAGTCAATCCGGTGTTAAAGTTGCTTGTTACAGTTTAATACGCAGACATCTGTATGTAAACAGACTGTAACTGTGCTGCTCTGTCACAACAACTTCCCTCCTGTTATGATCAGCACACATGATCACTTGTGACTTTCATTACAAGAACTTTTTCCATTTACTTCTTTGCCGTGGGTATCATGAGAGTACTGTCCTCGGTTCTTCTTCTTCTTGTGTAAACTGGAGTGATTTAGACTCATCTAGCTTTGCTGCCGTCCACAGGTGACCATGAGGAACATTTACTAGTAAAACTGAATCTGAGCATAAAGATGTTTACAGTTTTGTGCTCCATAAAAGGGGGGAAATGCTATAAATTTGTTGTGAGTTTTTAAAAACTGGACAGGTCTTTTGTACTACAAGTAAAATTCTAGGCTATAATTATAATTCTGTGTGGAGTTTAATTGTATTTATTCATACGTGGATTATTATGTTATTAAATAGGAGTTTGTTTTCAGAATTCCGGATTTATCTAAAAATCTTCAAATCATTGAGATTATCATGAAAGGAACCTTGACAAGAAATTGTGACAAAAAACTTTTTTTTTTTATTTAAGTGGCAGGAGAAATTCGGAATTTTATTTCAACATAAAATACCAGGATAGAAAGTCCATTAAATCATATGAAATAACTGTCAGCGTGTTAAATTAGATTTAATGTAAACAACAGTTTGTGAAAAGTTGCTAATGCATTGTGTTTTTCCGTTCAATGTTTAAAAAAAGAGAAGAAAAACTTTATTGATGTTGTTTAAAGTGACATCTTTCTGCGTGGCTTTCGCCTTGACAACAAAGAGTTGAAAGAAAGCGAGAGAATTCACTGCTGCTCACTTCCTGTTTGGTAAAAGTTCCACTTTTTCTTTGAATTTCTTTTCATTAAAACATTTTAAATAACATGATTTTGTATTTTTTATCTAATTCACAACTAGTTAAATCACACACACATTTATTTTAAGTAAAACCCGCTTTTGTAATTATTTTCTTGAGCTTTTTCTTCATGTCTGCTTCTACTGAAAAAGCTAATGTTTTAACGTAGTTTAAAAACACTGTACACTTATCAAAAATTGAATGTAGATAATATTTCCTTTTGTAACTGTTTTGGTCATTTAAATGGGCTCAGTTAAAGTTTTTTTTAACAACTTTTGTTTCCTGTATCAGATCTATCCTGCTTCCTGTATTCTCTTTGCCACAACGTACGGATTGTACACAATCATCATGGCGGCACAGGATGGTGGGTATTGAGAAAATTCTGTACAATTCCCTCAATATTTTCACTTTAGGTTTATATTGTGTTAATTAAATTACACTTGCCTCTGATAGAATAATTAATATTCGGCATTATTAATGGAATGTAACGTAAACTGGCGTCTCTAAGCAATAGTTTTAAGTAATGGTTTACCAGCTAGCGAACGTTTACGAATGCTAACATCAGTTCGATTTACCTCAATTTTGTGGAGGAATGGGATCATGTTTGTATAACTAACAAGTATAAGGTTTGAATCAAAAACTTGTGTTAAAGATTTAGAAAAACAAGTTTGAAACGGCAAAAAATCCACCAACGTGCATTGTCCTACGTTACCAGTTTAGTAACGAGCGAGACTAAAATTCAGTATTTTAGAATAACTTATTTGCTCAAATTTTAAAACAAAACAAACAAACGTGTTTTATTTCAGCGAAAATTTGCATTTACATAAAACTTAATAGCACTAACTCATTCATTAGTTGTTTAAAAAATAGCGGTGGAAAGAACTAGAAAGACCGAGAGAGTGTAGGTGAGCAGAAAAAACGAAACTAGCTGTTATTACTTTCTTGTTGTTGTTTACTCAAATAAATAACCGACCTGTAAATGTAAATAATGCAAGAATGAACAAACAAGACACATTTTATTCAAATAACAATAAGGTATTTTTAAAAACGGATTATCCAAAAATGTATTTGACATTTAAAGTCCTAACTGTCAGGTAAATAAACATTTAGATAATCATTTATCACCAACTGTTATAGGTTATAGGTAACATTTATCATAAGCAGAAACTATCACCTGTTATCTAATTTGTGGAGATTCTGTTTTTGTGTTAGTCAGATCAAATAAAGTACTGTTACTATAGGAAATATAAATTTTTTAAAGCCATTCAACTAAAGAAAGAATATATTTATTGCAAATTACAATAATAGTTATTAGTTCAAGTCAAAACATTGGGTTATGAAGTAGCATGTTTGCTCAAATGTTGTAAAAATGAGGTTATTTTGAATGTATTTGAAGCTTGTTTCTTTAGAGAGAACACGGCTGCAGAGTGAGAAAATTATAAAAACTTCAAGGTCCTCGAATATAAGAGATTGTAGGGACTTTTTAAAAAGTTTTAACTGTACGTTTTTGTGTTAGTGTGGTAGAAACATGAAGGTTTAGCTTCAGTCTGGAAGGATGCATGTTAGGTGGAGTATATCTGATGTGTATTTCCTATTAAATGTGCATCTACAATTGAAAAAAAGGAAAATATTTACAACTAATACTACATCAAATTTCTGATGCTCTTACAGGAACTGAAGGAGTTATAATGGAGACTGAGACAAAGCCAAAAGAAGCTGAGCCACCTGGTGAAGATGTTGAGAAAGTTGATGCAGAAGCTACGTCCAACACAGATGCAGGAGATGCTACAACTCAGGACTCTAGTATTAGCAATGGTGACGACGCAGATGGCAAGCAGGAGACGGTTGATCTGAAGATTATCTGGAACAAAAATAAATATGATCTGAAAATTCCTGTTGATAGCACTGGAGCCAAACTAAAAGAGAGGATTCATTCACTCACTGGTCAGAGTTTAGCGTGGTCGAAAACTTCAAACTGAATATTGCTGTTAATGTTGTCTGTAATATCTAAAAACTATTAACTTCATTTTGTTAGGTCTTCCACCGGCAATGCAGAAAGTGATGTACAAAGGATTGCTCCCCGAAGACAAGACGCTACGTGAAATAAAGATTACAAACGGTGCTAAAATAATGGTGGTAGGATCTACAATAAATGATGTATTAGCCGTTAACACACCAAAAGAGGTCGTTCAGCAAGAAGTTAAAGCTGAAGAAAACAAGAAAGAGCCTTTATGCAGGCAAAAGGTGAGATTTCTTATTTTGCTTCTGAATGCTGTCAAGTATTTAAGTCTTTTATGATCAATTCTTTTAAAATGTGATTACAGCAACACAGGAAAGTATTGGACAAAGGAAAACCTGAAGACATTATGCCAGCTATTAAAGGAGCAAAGGTGAGAGAAGATGATGTTAGCTGAAGCTTTATATAACAGGTATACAGTGTCATCAGTGTACACAGAAGACTAACAGCTGTCTCGTCACACTAACAGGAACGATTACCAACAGTGCCTTTATCCGGAATGTTTAACAAATCCGGAGGTAAAGTAAGACTCACATTCAAACTGGAGCAGGATCAGTTGTGGATTGGAACAAAAGGTGAGTTGATGTTGCATCCCGTGAACTTGCAGCAACACAAACATCCAGATGAATAACATGTTTTAATGCTTTTGGTTTCTACAGAGAGAACAGAGAAGGTCCCAATGGGCTCCATTAAAAACGTAGTTTCTGAACCCATCGAAGGCCATGAGGATTATCACATGATGGTAACTAATGCTTTTCTTTCCTGTTTGACACATTTGTGTTTTATCACATGTTCAAATGCTCAGAAGCTGAAACAGATGTGTGTGTATGTGGGAGTGTGAAGCTAAGCAGGTCTGACATTTAATTGTAGAAAACGAGCAGATCAGTAAATTTCACGCGTAGAAAGGTGATGCTTTGTGTTTTGTCCGTCTCAGAAACAAGATCTTTTTCAAGAAATTGGAATTGTGCCATAGTGGCATGTGTTGTACTGTGCAAAAGTTTTAAATCACATGTGAATTGAAGGTCTAAAAGAAAAATGTTGAAATATTAAAATAGAGATATTGATCTTGAGCGTTGTTAAGGTGTGTGTACTTGTTCAGTCTGATGGTGACCATGTTACCAGATATTGATGCATCTGGGGGGACTCAAATGTGTTTGGTGTATTTTATCCTCCAGCTGGGTCGATAAGTTTGTGCCACACCCACTTTGACAGATTCAAATCAGTTTATTGTCACACGTGCAGTTCAGAGATGTTCAATTATTTTCCACAAAGAAGAAGTTCAGTGTTTAAATCTGGACTCTGTAAATACCTGCAGCCTGTTGAAAGTACTGCAGGTAAAACAGGATGTTGTAGGTATGAATGAAGGGACATGAACGTTCAGCTTGTTTCTGGTTTTCTTTTTGGTCATTTTAAATATCACTGCGCAGACAACCTGCTCTTCATCGAGTTGTGGTTTCCAAAAAAGTAATTTATTTGTTTCTTTTTAGGGGTTTTCCTCCCAACCTGTTATGTATGTTACTACAAACATGTAACATCGAATGCTATTCCAATGGCCCAAAGGACAAACTCTTCCTTTTGTTGCTTTCTTTTTTAGTCTGAACTTTTAAAATGAGACTTGTCTTTAAAATACTTAATATTCAGCTGTGATGATCAGTTTAAAGTTTAAACTGTTGGTATCCGAAACTAAAATGTGTCTTCTTACAACAAGCTTTAGTCCCTGAATCCTAAAACCCATTTAAAACTTGTTACTCACCAGTTTCTTTTTTACTTTTTTAGGCTTTTCAATTGGGTCCAACAGAAGCTTCTCAGTATTGGGTCTACTGGGTGCCTGCACAGTTTGTCGATGCAATCAAAGACACAGTCCTTGGAAAATGGCAGTATTTCTAATGTGCCTCTTTTTTGACAATGATGAACTAGGATTGAGAAGACGAGCCAATGGAAAATAAAACTGAAGACATCAGTGATGCTTAAGGAACTTCTTGGAATATATTTGAAGGATACTGATGGATGCCTGTGGACTAATCAAATTCCTTTTAGATGAAAAGTGCACTATGTGGCAGAATAACATTCTCAGCCCTGTTGATCATTCAAGGTTTTCAGCAAACCCAAGGGAAAACAACAAAAAATGTACAGAAATTGCTAACACTTTTCTTCAAATATTCTTAAAGAAATAAAAGTTATTTAATGAATTAAGTTTATGTTGAATTATTTAAATTCTCTGCTGAAGTCCACCTAGTCTGTCTACAGTTTTATACGATTTTTCATTTCAGTGAACAAACTTTGTTCTTTCTTTTGTATTGAGGCTCCACATTAAACTAGCCTGGGTCTTTAAACATTTCTCCTGCTTGCTTTTCTTCAGAATAATTGTTTTCTCAGAGAAGAAGAAATTGCCCATATAGTTTTCATTTTACACTGCAGCACATTTTCATCTTGAATCTTTGTTCATTGGCTGTGCTTTGATGTGGTTTTATTCTTTCAAACAACTAAAAAGGAGAAAAATAGTTGAATTTAGCCTGAAACCACAAAGCTTTTGCTCTATGGCACAAAAACAATATACAGAGAAAAAAACATTTGATTTACTAACAACATTTTTCATGTTAGGCTTAACCAAACTGACCCTTATCTTATTGTTTCTGTAGTAAGTTTCAGATGTTTTGTTGGAATGTTTAGGCCAACAATCGAGGAATTAAATTTTTCAGTGCAGCATTAAAAAAAAAGTATTTTTTTCATTCACACATAATATTTTGGATTGTTTTTCTCGTACTTTTGCATTTTAAACTGATGCTTTCTACTTGTATGTGAAATCTGGATTCTGATAGCCAGAGAACAAAATTCACTTGAGATTGAAGTGGATAATATCTCATAATTAAACCTTTTTCTCATTTGTTATTGTAGTTCCTTTCTATTCTTGATAAGTGTTAGTCCAGGGGTATTTTTAAATGTTTATTATGTAAAGTGCTTTAACTATTTGACTAGAATTAAAAATTACCTGCAGAATAGCATCACTTATCAAGAAGAGCAAATGCTGCTGAAAATGTGATAACTTAAGTGTGTACAATATTATTTAATTGTTGATAAATGAATTAATTCGAAATGATATTGCAAATCTAGAGATCGTACTCTGATGTAGTTTTATTTACTCATGATTTGGAATAAAGCTTCACGTGTCATGCTTTTATTTTGAAAGATGCAATCCCGGAAAATGTTGCGCCATACGTAGAACAACTACTTCCGGTTAAGTGTTTGGCGGTCTTATGAAAGGAATGTCAACTTTCCTGGCTGGTTTCGAGACGGAAATTGTTTTTTATCGACAATGTCGAATATAGACGGTAACCATAAGCGTCCACCTCCCGTTAAGGTGCTTTCCGGTCAGCTGAGGAAGGCAGGGAACCGGGGGGTTGCTGACAGCGAGGAGGGGTTTGTCATCACAGCGGGAAGGGGTCGCTCTCTGCGGGTCTCACTGGTGTGGATGCAGGGGACTGTACTGGAGGTGCAGTTGGACAGAAACACCGTTCTTCTGATGGATGAAACGGGAACATTTACAGTGCAGGGCGTTACAAACATCCCCAGAGGAAAACCGTGTTTGTTGCCAGGTATAAAACACACCCACAAGCACTGGGTGAATCCAGGTGTGCAAGTTTTTGCTTTCAGTTCTGAAAGCAGCTGGTTTAATGTTTTACAATGGATTTGCTGAAAAGGAAGAATTGATCTCCATTTTTTTTTCCTAAGCCAATTTGTTGAAAAACAATTTTCCCTAAATGTAAACTAAAGTTTAAAAACCATAATCTGTTAAACCTAGAAGATTAAGAACTGTTTGTCATCTACTGTAAAATATTTTCAATGTCACTTTGTAGTTTTCATGTTGGAACCCTCTAGCTATTTATACTCTTAATTCTATTCCTTGTTGAATAAACTAAATTTACCAGAGTCTACAGAGAAAGCTGCTGGAATCTCACATTAAAATGTATCTTAACAGCCATGTCTCTGCATATTTCATCAATTTCTGATGCTGTTGCAGGTAAATATGTGATGGTAATGGGAGTCGTCCAGGCTGTGAGCCCGGAGCCGGTCATCCGAGCTGTAAAGATGGCAGACCTCTCAGATGCTGCTGCCGTTCATAGGAAGATGTGGAAACTGGAGGTGGAAGAGCTGCAGCACATGTTGGCCTGAAAGTAAAGCTGTCACTATCAATCACTCTTAACATGAAACAAGAAACTAATTTCATTCCTCTGGAGCCAGAGTCTTGGAGGTAGGACTCAAGAGACAAAGACCTGTGTTCTTTGATTTGGACTTGAACTACATCATTATGATTTACTTCCTGTTTGGGTTTAGTTTTGTAGGTCTGTTAACAGCTGTCCAAAGAAAAGATCTGAAAATAGTTTTTAGTAATAGTAATTTAAATGATTTGTTAATTTGAGACACATGCAGCTTAATATTTTTTTCTTGTAACACTGAATAAAACATGAGTTTCAATAGATTAAAAAATGAAGCTTTATTTGGTAGGGTGTCCATTACACTGGTAACACTATTAGATAAATGAAAATGACCTATGTCGACTGATTAAAACACAAAAATTCCAACCAAACTTTTTATTTAAGTAATTTATACTTAAAACTGGAACGGTCATTAACAAACTGTTGGGGGGAGGGGGAGGGGGGGGGGTAAAGAACACTTTTAGTTAAACTAAGAATTGGAACACGTCTCTGATTGGGTTAACACATGCTGTCAGCCGTTCTACTGAACAAGGCATAGCAAAGCTTCAGGTGTTGCACGCTGAATATTTGCCATTAATGATAACGCTCTGGAGTTCAGAGAAAACCAGCCACCGATCAGAGGGACGGTCCTGAATGCCCTCTGGTTAAAATCATGCTGGGATCAGGCTACTTCCTGAGCTCATCAGAGGCTCTCAAGAAGAACCCAACTCAAGACTCTTTGAATACTGCATCATTTGCATGTGAGCTTGAATATTTTCAACATGTTATTATTTAATGTCTTTAAGCAGAAAACTGTATTTTCCAAAGTCATTGTCATTTGGTGCTATAAGATGATCTTTTTTGGCTTTGGCAAGTTTCATCAAAAGGAATTCCCGGCGTTCCTTCCATTCTTTGAGCTCCTGCACCCCATGAGCCAGTTTACACAAGTCATCCTCTGTGCATGTGTCTTTGAGGAACCTGAGGAAAAAAAAAGAAAAATCAAATCTTAACCGTCAAGAATACTGGTAACTGAACATTCATTTCTGCCTCCAATATTAAACTTACCGCTCACAAACTTTGAAAGTGCCTGTGGGAAATCTGTACTGCCAGCAGTTCTGATCGTCCTCAGAGTTGAAAACGCGTTCTTTGTGTTTTTCTGAAGTGATATGCTGCTGCCACTGTTTCTCACTGTTGCAGTTTTTACCACAGAGCCAACAATGATTACCAGCCTGCAAAATCACAAATCTGTGTCTCAATACTGATCAATTTCCAAATAACTAGATCAACATGACATTAGCTACAGAGCGTTTAACAAGAAGGAGCTCAAGTTTTCTTTTGCAGTGATACATAAAGATTCATTAAAGCCATGTTGCAGATGAAACTGATAAATGCTAAAGCTGAGAATTCTAAAACTAATTATCAGAAGACATTTATTTCAGTCATGTCACTTCAGTTTCAACATGACTTGTCTGTGTAACCAGGCTGAAGCGGATCCTATCTGTTGGCCTTCCAACTCACCACTTCCTCAGCGTAGTCGGTTGGCATGTGGATCTGTTTGCCATTCTCCCTGACTGAATTATTGGACATCTCCTCACCCCAGCCAGGCCTCTGAGACAGCAGCCACTGCTCATAAAGCTGGTCCATATCTGGAACTAGATAAGGGGATAAAAGGAGTGAGCTGCATTACATACTAATTAAATTCAACTAATCAAATCCAACCAAGCAAGACTGCCAATCTCCTCAAAGCAACTCACTGTTGTTTTCCTTCATGTAGGTCCAAAGGTCTCTTTCTTCTACACTGTGAGCAAATGTGCAATTCCCAATGTACTGACACTTCTTGCCAGCTGTCACATGCATGCAAATCTACAACAGACCAAGAAATATTTGGTTACTTTTCCTGGAAATGTGTTTTTAAACAGAAATGGAACAAATGTTCTTTGCTGCTTGATGGATGTGAACGTTGTGGACACGCACCTCAAACTGAGACGGAATGGGTTTTTTGGTTGGAAGTGGTCTTACTGTTGTCCATTTTTTTCTTTCATGTGAACTTACAAGCACAACTCGTCTGTCTTTAGCCCACCTACGTGAGAAAGACACAAAGTGGTGAGTCGATGTTTTATCTCTTAATTCCAAAAGCTACACAGATACTTACGTGTGTCTTGCCTTGGCTGTGCAATACTTTTTATTTTTGTCAGCTTCACTTAGTTGGCCATTTCTCCAGCACTGGCCACAAACAAACATCATCTTCAGATTTGGAGGACCAAATCTCCTCGGGGTGTTAGAAAACTGTAGACAAAATTTGAAGGTTAACATCTGAACCAAATACGTGGTGAAAAGTGCACATTAACAGCATCACATGTAAAACCTGAGGATTAATCCAGACCAGAATGTTTAAGATAAGATAGTTAACAGTAAATCAACACAACAAAGATCGAAATGTTTGTTATTAGTCACAGAACAGGGATCTTGGTCTACCTGGGTTCCCTGCAAAGATGCTGTTGCATTCCAATACTTCTTCGCCTCTTGAACAATACTATCATGAGTGATACCTGTATGGAGAACAAACAAAACAAAGAGATAAACCTTTAACAATCAGGGTTTATGTGCGCCGTCATTCAGCTGTTATTTAGTGTAAAAAGAGTCTTACCGAGCTCGTGCTGCATCATCCAAACTTTCAACTCGATGAGGCTGTGGGCGTAGAAACAGTCGTCTTCTCTAACGCAGCCGTAGCGGACTTCATGCCGACAAAGATCCAGCTGGCTCTGAGGACTTAGAGGTCTGATTTTGGAATAGCGAACTGTATTCTCCTTCAAAATGTGGACTAGGCACCTGAAAGACAAACACAAGTCCAAGTCACAATCTGATTCTGCTTAGAGAAATTCAGTGTTTTGTGAGTAATCATATGCCGCTGACTCACTTGTGATCCTCAAAGTTATGCTTTGTCACCGGATGAGAACAAAGTGACGGGTCATCTTTGTTGGTTTTGCTGATTATTCTGGGCTTGTGATCAAAGCAAACCTGCAGAACACAATCACTTAGATTTTAGGTGCAGATCCAGGAAGTATTAGAAGTAGATCAGATTATGGGGAAATAAGCAGCTTGGTAGAGATCTGTGTTTTCTGAGTGATTTATATGTTGGTTGTTTTACAGTGTTTGACAAAAACTATTCTGGGAAGAATTCATTTACACAGCAAGACAACTGCTTTTCCTGCTCGTGCTTTGATGACAAACACTGCCAACAGTAATCAGCATAAAGTTCAGCTCTGTGTCGACAGTTAATGCCTGCAGTTTTCCACAATCTGGACTCCAACTTTTTTCCATTTGAACAGCAGAGATGTGAAGCGATGAGAGGCAGATATTTCTAACAGTTTAAATCCAACAATTCTAAAGTACTGCTGCTGTTAAATGTTTCTTCAGCAGTTTTGTTTAAACTGATAGGCTCTCTCTCTCCCACACGCACAAAAGTTGTTTAAACAGGGATTCAGAAAACACTGAAGGAAAACCAGTAACGTTCCTCTCCCATCCAGAAACTTTACGGAGAAAAGGTCACATTTATATATTTGTTGACAAAATGTGTTACAGAAATTGATCAAATGTTTTTATTTCACTTTTGATAAAATAAATTACCAACACCAGAGTTACTTTCTACTCCCAAAAAAGGATTCTTTCTTAATGAAATTTGAATAGATAACTGCTTTACTGATGCTACATCACAGAACAACAACACAAAATCACCTTCAACATTTTCCTAAAAAAATCGTCAAAGCACAAAATGGTTCAGCCAAGGTGCTTAAAATTAGACATCTTGGAAGTTACACTGCTCCTGGCCAACTTCATAGGCTTCTCGAAGCAAAAACTAAGTGTAATTTACAAAAATAAAAGTAACAAACATCAACTTTCTGCAGTCCCTGTAAAACCGTTACACAACTGTTTGAGTTTGAGGACAGACAAAAACTGCATTTACGCTTCGTTCCACTGATTCAAAACGCGACAGCAGAAATTTGATCCAGGTGTGTTTGTTTTTCTTTTTGTTGTTGTTTTTTTGTTTCTTTTTTGGCTGCCACGGTCTCTCAGGCTGTGAGCAGTTTCTGGTATGAAACCCAGACCTGCTGAGACCGTCTTCAGGTTTTGTAGTCCTGCTCTCTGCAACAGTCCTGCTGACTTAAAGGGAATCTTTACTGTTTTTTTCTGAACAAATGCAGACATTTCCTAATTTGTCAGACCTGTAATGAATCACTGTGTGTATATTTGTGTGTGTAAACTTCTTACATTAAGTTTTACAGTTTGTGTGGTTATTATTGATTTAAATGGATATAAGTTTGTTTGTGGGTGCCGACTTTTAGCCTAATTTTGCAGTGAATTATGTTACTTGGTTAAACAAGCTCCACTCAGTTGTTTGTATTAGAGTCTCAATCAAATTCTTACATTTTCCCAAAGCAAAGTCATGAATTATGCTCTTTAAACACATTAAAGCTCCATTTAATGATGGTGCTTCAGACGTCAGTGGCTTTAAAAGCCAGTCATAAAAACTGTCCTTTGTTTGTTCCTCAAACAGTTTTTATCATCACAAAAAAAAATCCCCGTGTTTCAAATGAAACACAATCATAACTGATCGAAAGCTTACACACTCTATTAATGGAAACAAATTTTTCAAATGGTTTATAGTCAAACCTCTGAATACAGACTCCTCTGAACACAAACATTCCTGAATATAAGTAACATTCAAGTATCCCCACCCTGCTGGTGTTCATTTTAAGTCCCATTCAACAGGTGTGTGTAATGTGGAAGAAAGTGCAGAGAGTCTGTGTTCATTCAAACAAAGCCACGGCCTCACGCATAAATCAGAACAATGTAACTACATGTTGTCATGACACCTTGAAGCGTGTGGCAGATGACTACATGCTAACTCAGCTACAAGCCTTGAGAAAAGGAAGTGAGTGTTGTTGGTGCTTCTAAAGATAAGTCGAATTAAACCAGTGAAAACCTCCAGGAGGAGGTTGGAATTATTTAATTATTTCAATTTCCTAATTTAACTGGAAAAATTTGTTCTACAAGTGAATTTTCAAAATACAAAAGGGCCTGTTTGAACAATTGAAATGTGTCTTCAGACTATTAGTTTAATAAAGCCAGTAAAACACTCACCCCACAGAGAAACATGAATATCCCACGATGCTCCTGTAAGATCTTGGGAACAGTTAACCTGATGTTAGAGTTTGGCCCAAAAGGATCAAAGAGCAGTTCTCTGGAAATAAATCCTTTCCGCTCCAGAGTCCAAACATCTATTTCCTCCTGGCAGTATGCAAATGTGCAGTGACCAGGGTACAGGCACTCTTTTCCAACTGCCACCTCTGAAACAGTAAATCTTATTTTAGTTTTCATTTCAGGTTAAAACACAACTGATAAAGCAGCAAAGTAATCTTTAAAAAACAGTTTCAACAGCTCAACTAACTGCTGCAGGAAGTGTTTTACATCAAGAGGAATTATGAACTTATAAATGTTAGAATGAAAATACACTGTAAACTGAAAAACAATAAAAAAAACTCACATTATGTTCCACAAATATGTAAAATGTAAAGATAAAGATAAATGTACATTATAAATAAGAGTAAATAAGTTACCTTTGCAAATGTAATAAGGTCCAACATATTGGGTTTTTGTTGGTCTGGGTCGAATGAGCTTCCATGTTTTGTCAGGTGAATGCTTGATTCTTCCGAGTAATACATCCTTTTTGCATTTATGATCTTCGGTATGAAGAGTGTAATCTAACACTCCAGGACCTGCAAATATTTAAAACATTTTACAACAAGTTTTTCTTTCACATCTTAAACAATAACCTCTTCCAGTTAAACAACAGTCATCTGGCAGTTGTTCAAACATCACAATGGAGATGAACGAAACACCTGCTAAACATAAACACACCATAAAAGACAACAATGCTGCAAATTTGTCACAGCAAGGAGAACTTTTGGCCCAATTAATTTTTCTAGTGCCCCCTACCTTATTTAAAAGGTAGAAGTCAGAAGGGAAAATGGGTAATTTCCCACATTGTAAGGGATAACCCTTCACGAAACAAGTACATCCTCCTTCAACGGCCACCGTTTCATGTGACGTTACCAGATGCAGCCTTTGTTTTCACGGAAGGCTGTATCTGTTCAACATGCCATCATTCTGTTTCTAGTCACTGAAAGGATTTCTAAAAACACCAGACTTTCAAGCTTCAATGCCTGAAACGCTTGAAAAGCTTTGAAAGTTGACGCTGCTAAAGCTCACAAAGCGACGCGGAGACTCTGACGCTCGTCTGACAGACTCCACCATAGAATTACATGTAAACTGGACATTTCTGCTGTTGACGGTTGGGCCGGTGTGAACGCACCATTACTTAGTATTTTTAAGCTACAGTCATATCATGGACTTCTTTTTGTGGTTTTCCCACAATTTTACTTTTACTTTACTTAATTTTAACAGTTGTTACAGTCAAGCAGAAATTGGTTTTGAAGAAATGTTCTTTAGTTCTCCTTTTTCATGCACATATTTGCACTGATTCATCTGTTTAAAAGTTCTTTAAAATCCAGAAGACAAAAGTGAGACCTAACAGCTGACAGGGCATATTTCCCAGTCTGATGTCCTACCAACTCCACAAGCAGACATTCACAAGAACTCACCTGTTTTGACATAGCATATTGGGCAGGCTTGTTTAAACTCGTGTGTTTCAGCTAAAGGGTTCTTTGCTAAATCCACAGCTGCAGGGAGATCCTTCACTTCAGGCATACCCACTGCCATCCCCATTGGTGTGTCATTGAGCTGTTTTTAAAAATAATGCGTCAGAATAAAAGACTGAAATAAAACGTAAGCTGATGTTTTAATAATCCTGATAAAGAAAAAGTTCATTACCTGTGGAATGAAGGGACTAGGAGCATAATCTGAAGTTAAAGAGAAGAAAAACATACAAAGAAAAATATTTAATCTTTAGGAATTCTGTCTCCACAAATGTGGTTCTGAACTAGGGTTGGGCAGTAATACAAATACACCAGGATATCAGAAACTAGTTGTTTCCATCTTTAAAAACTGCAGCAAATTTAATCCTTGTCACGAGTAACTAACTTGACACTCTAATCATGTGAGTGTATGAAGAGTGTACTTCTTCTGTGGCTATTCCTGTAGCTACTTTGTTTTCTATGTAGCCAAACCTGCTTTATACAGAAGGAGCCAGCAGGAAGCAGAGAATGTCAGTGAAAACTGAAGCTCTGCCTCAGAGACTCAAATGTTCATTTTAAAAAAGACTCAAAAGTGTCTTTAATGACAGAACACTTATAAATTATGTGAGCCAAATCTAAAAACATGCTGCTCTCTTATTACCATCAACTGATTTACTGCACAGCAGCCTCAGAAACAGGAGCAGAAAGAAGGTGGAAGAAAAAAAAAAAACAATGATTTGCAGTTTATTACTGCTGTGATGGAGGCAGCGGGATAAACAAAAGAACGAAGCAGAACCTCAGCTGACTGAATATTTTAAAGAGCTTCTTATGGCCTTAAAAAAGTAGAGGAAATACACAACCAGCTGATTGTGTGTGTGCACACTAAAAGTACACTTTCAGATCAGACCTTGTTTGCAATCTGCTGTCCCCTGCATGGACCTGAAAAGGCCAACATGCTGGTAGGCAGAAAAAACACTTTAACAAGAGGCAGGTTGATTTTAGAAAGTTACTTTCTGGTTGTAGTTGTAAACCTTTTAAAAATGGCCTTTAGGCGGCACAATAATTTGTTACGGATATGTGCTATACTTTCTGTTCTAGTGGTTATTGCATTCATCTGTTGTTTAATTCACTTTGTTTCATGTATAGCAATGACAAATATTACTTGTCTGTTAAATCTCTATTCTAAAATTTATATGCTAAAATTACATGAAGTAACAGCCTCTAGGCTGAGAATACTCCAGTATAGTTTTGGGAAGCATTGATGGTATTAAAAAAAGAATATTGCCCAACCCTAATCTGAACCAAATAAAATTACATTACTTTCCAGTATGTGCAATGCAACATGCCTGATTTGTAGTCCGATATGGAGAGACTATCAAGGGAGTCCAGTGGTGAGGGCAGGGAGTCAAAAGTGTCCATACCAAAATATGTACTTGACCCTGACTTGTTATAAAGAGGTGGTAAAGTCACAGTACACTGCTGTGTACCACTGTGCAGAAATGGGTTTATGTCAGATGGCATAAGGAATGGATTTGAAATGGATCCACCCGAGGAAATACTGGTTGGCAAAGGAAGGGGCCCCTTCACTGTGGGAATGACCTAATGAAGGAGACAAAGAAAAGTTACAACTCTGCTCAGATTATCAATCCACTGGCATATTTTTCTAATCCTTGACCATCTGAAATCTGCTCACTGACCATGCTTGACTCAGGACCAGCTTGATCTAGTAAATCGTCTAGGTCATCCCCGATTATGTCTGGATCAAAATCGTGACTAGGTTCAAGAATTGAATGAGGCTTGCTGGTTCGACATCCGTTTACAAACGTATGCACTGAAAGGGGAACTGATGTGGGTACAGATACAGGCAGGGTCACTGACTCAAAGCCTGGAGGCTCAGATGGGGTTACAGATAAGATGCTATTGCTGGAAGGAAGTTCATCAACCACTGAGTCGTTCAGAGTTGGGAGAACCGTTACTGGGATTGGAGCCGGACCTGGAGATAAAACACTGCTATCCTGGGAAAATGGAGGCACTTCTGAAAGACAGAAAAATGGGAAAAGTTATCCACATCACGTCTCCTCCAGACTTAAATTACAACTGAGCAAAGAGTAAATTTTACCAATTTCTATATCTTCAACTGATGCTGAGCCATGAGAAAACTGAAAATAAAAAAATAACACTGATCAGTACATTTCCTGTAAGATAGTTTTTTTTTTTTTTTTAATATGTAGTGATGACAGTTACTTTGTCACATGATGCATCTTGATAATTTGATCCCCGTAAAACATTCAAGGCAGGCTGGTAAAAAAAAAAAAGAAGAAGAAAAATGATATTCAGATATTTTAGTCTAAGATATGTTAAAAAGCCATTTATCAGACAGGTTTCATGAGATCAACCACAATATGCAAAACTCATTTTAAAAGAGACAATTCTTGAGAAATTCATTTATGTTTTTCCAGCATTTCTCACCACTTATTCTTGCACACTCACCTTACTTCTTACATAAGCTTTACGGATTTTCAAGCCCAAAATTTTGGCAAGGTCCTGAGTCAGCTTTGTGACATTGGAATCCTAAAGAAAACAAAACAAACCAGGAAATGCAAAATTATCTTTGTGCAGCTTCATTATGAAGAACTTGTTTCTTTATGTACTGAATATTTTGCATTTTATCTAAAAACTGTGAATAAGTCACCTCCTTTTTGAAACCTTAATGCTAATGTTAATTGTTATTTTAAACAAGTTTTAGTTTTATGCAGAAATCCTGAAATTTAAGGAGAAACTACAATGTTAAATTAAAAAGTAGATGATTTGAAAATGTAGGTGAATTAGCAGAAATCTGTACCAACCTGAGGCACTCCAAGAGAACATTTGGCAACAGCCTCATAGGCCTCTTGATGTCTCCCCATCTCCTTCAAGGCTTTTGCTTTTCTGTACAGTGCTTTGTAATTACTCTCATTTAACTTAAGAGCCTTTTCACAGTCTTCTAGTGCTTGGTCATAAAGTCCCTAAGAATAGGAACAAACATGTTGCATGGTTAGAAAAACTCACTTTTAATGCTTAATGACAGGAAAACAGGCTGTACTTTGATCATAAATGTACTTTCTGCATTTGGCTATTAGAGTTTGGTGTGTCTTACTCTGACAAAAACAAAGTGGTTTTACTGGCATGTAATATAACTCAATGCAAACCATCACAGACAGAAAAGGAAAACCTTCTAAAGGTATTGATTCCAGACGTTAGTGTGACAAACAATCTAATAAAAACGACTAACATGTTTTACATGAACGTTGGCAGCACTTTGATCAGATTTAATTTGAATCAAACTCCAGATTTCAATCAGTCTCTAATATTTGTTGTAAAAAAAGTCTATCTTCAAATAAAATAAAGCCAAAACGTATACAAATTTGTAAACTGGTGCTTGAAATAAAATGCATTTCAACCAACATGTTGCTCCTTCAAAGAGCAGCACAACCTGCTTTCTATTAATCAAAATAGATCCCATAATATCATGTGAAAAGATCGTGCTACAGAAAGAAGTTAGTTTTCTTTCCTGTCAAAGAAAGAAAGACAGGAACTGGTGATCAACAGCACCAGTGTTTAAATACAAAATCCAACACACACTCATGCACACACACAATGCAGGGAGCTCATTTGTTTTATACCCCATGAATCAAGAATTCACCTTTACACAATGATCCAACAATAAACCATTGTTGTCTTTCCAAAAACCCTTTGACTAGTCACATGAAATGTTTTTGTCTTTTTTGTTTCAAGTGAGTGTTGTTAAATTTAAGTGAGGAAGTGAAAAGAAACTGACATCTCGTGTGACAGATACCACCTACTCACCGGAACAATATTGAGGTACGCAGCAGCTCGATTTGCATACAGTTTTTCCAGTAAACCCATTGGAACACAGATTTCTTCGGAGTCAGCATACTCTGCTATACTCAGTGCCTCTGTGTACATCTCAATGGATTTCGTCCAATCTCCCTCTTTAAACACATCGTTCCCTTCTCCAAACAAATTCCACACAAGGTCCTTTATGAACACCTGAGATTAAAAACGAAGAGAGAATTAAAATTTACAAAGTGGAGATTATAGGACAAAATAAACTGGCTGCCAATCATTTGATTAGATTTAAAACCTAGTCTTTAATTAAATCAACAAATGCTGGTAGAAGATAAAAGGTGATACACCCACATTCAAATTTACAAGACTTACCTCATACTGATCTTGGCTTCCAGGAAATGGAAGAGTTGATCTAAAGAGAAAAACAAAACGTCAACATGAGAATGAACAGGCTTGGTTGGAAATCAGGGGCATTTAAAGCTCATAACCTTCCATCAGGTACTACACCTTTAAATCAGATGTCTATAAATAAAGTTTCATCTTCCAAAAAGAAAAAGAAACTGCACTTTTCCTCAGCAATTAAATAAAAGAATTTTATTTAAAACGCTGTTTAAAAAACTAAATACAGAATGAGTATGATAACTAAATGATCCAATTAAAAGGAAATTAAATACATTTAAATTAAAAACACTCACAGACCAAAAGGGTTCACTTATAAAAAGTAAAACATTCACAAGTTAGTGTTGCTGACAAAAGACTACAGCCACACCTAAACTTCTTTTCATCAACAGTTAAACATCTGAGTGCGACGTTTAGCTTAAAACAAACAGCTGTGACATTAAACATTATATAAAAAAAAAGCAGTCCTTTACTCTGAACTCTGGCTCAGCAGCTGTGAGATACTTTCTGTTGAATTTTTGCATGTTTTGCGTGCTGGATTCTGGGAATGTAACATTTTAAGTTGGTGTTTTTTCTTTGAGGCTGGCTCAGCTCTTCTGTTCCCAACAAATGGAAAGAACTTTAAAACAAAAGTCTCACGACCTTAAAAATAACACTCATAAACTGAGCACAAACATGCTGCGCATAAAATTTACCAGTTAAACTATTAAAGCCACATGCAAATACCTTACGAATGTTACGGCATCTTAATGACATCTTTGGGATTAGTCACAGGTTTGTGTGTCAAACCTTATAAATGATGTCATATGTTAATGAAAAAAACAGGTTAAATAAAATAGCTAGCATTATGACAATAACACAATGTGCATGGTAAGTTTACCACTGTTTTAAGAATAAGGCGCCCTTTCAGATAAGAGGAAGTACAGCATTACATTGTGCAGCAAAGCTGTAGAACAGACATACCACATAATAGAAACACATCCAGAGTAAAGCCACAAATCAGCTGATCTGAACAATCACAGTGCATCCAACATGCCAGGACAAGCAGACTTGGCTAGGATTTTTCATTTGAACACTTACAATGACTGAATATTTAACAGGGCTGTGTTATTAGATTTTCACTGGTAGATTTAAAACAACAAGAACAAAATCTGGAACCAGTTTGAAAGTCAATGTTTTTAAAAAGTCATCAAAAAGTCCAAACCTCTGCCAAGAAGCTAATTTCCCTCAATGTGATTTCATAATAATATAATCCTCACAAAAATTCACAAGTCCACACAGTGAACCAGTCCTAAAATCCCATCAACTGGTCCATGTACCTTTCCTGACCTATTATGAAAATGTCATCCATGTCCCTTGATTACATTTTGAATTGTCTTATTAGCAAACAGACAAAAATAAACTATATCATTCAATAAAATAGAGCTAAAATCAGCTGTTACATCACAGTGAAATGGGTCCCTCACCCAGTCAAACTCTGACATATCCATGCCATGAATCTATGAAAGTAAGTAGTGGTCTTCCAGGTGTTTCAGGTGGCAGCACATCTTGTTAGTGCTATTGTCTTTTAAAATCTCACTCATCTGGGGTAAAGGGATGAAGTTTCCCTTTAGAAATGTTTCCTCTGCAGTATGTGAATTTCTCCATGAATCCAGCAATACGCTTACTCATTTGCTTTACATTCTTGTTTTTCTTCCTTGCAGGCTTTTGTTAAGTTCATTTAGTTCTCCAAAAGGTCCATTAAATATGCAAAGAGGGACATTTTTTGTTGGTCACACAGAAAGTCGACAAAATCAGTCCCCCCACGTCAATGGAAACAGTTTGTTTCTCACTCCAACACGTTACCGCTTGACAACCAAAGTGCTTCTTATTTTTTCCAAAAAAATTTTGATGTTAATGTCTCCTTGGAAGTCGGGAGCCATCCAGAGTTTTAGATTAACACAGGCAGGGGTGGACCTTCAGCCAATAAAACACAGAGGATTCCCCATCTCTGTACAACTCCTGTCTGATTGGTCATATCGTTGTGCCTGTGTTGGATTCACCAAAGCCAGGAAAATACAAAGCTGCCTTCTTCATTAAAGTCATTGGGCAATTCTGGGGTGACAAAACATTTGCAGCTTGATGAAAAATGTCTTAGGGGCTGGAGCTGGGAATGCCCAGGCTTGGCGATGGCAGTGGTGTTTTGGTTTTATTTTAACCCTCTCAGGCTCAAATTAAGTTTTAGTAACAGGAAAAATCAGACAGCATTTAGTTGTTGCTAATCTGTAACGCCTGCCTTGAGAGGGGTAAACAAAATAACAATGAGTTAAAAATATTTTGTAATCAATTACTAGATTGATTACATTTAAAATCCAGGCGACCCTACATGGGGTCAGGACCCTAAGGTTGAAAAACACAGATATAAAAGGATAATACTACAACACTTTTATCAATCACCATAGATACAAACAGTTACTAAAAGATCCGTGAACTGGTCAATAAACTAGTCAGAATTTCTTTCTCAGTCTTATGTCATTTCTTCATTACCTTTTTAAAATATAAGTTAACACCTGCTCTTATATGAGCCTATTTTCCACTATGATACCTGTGTTTTAAATTAAATAATCTTCCATTAATATAATCAAACCAGAGATATAAATGTCCAATTTCCAGTAAAAAAAACTTAAATCTTCTTAGGTTAGTTTAACTGTGAGTTTTCTGATTAGAATTTGCAGTAAATGAAGCAGAATCCAAAAGTGAAGCTGGTTGAAAATGAGTAATTAGCAAACCTAGAGAGCTTCCCAAAACAAGCAAGAGGGACTTTTCAGGTTGGAAGAGATTTTAAACAGCCATTTACACAGATACAAGCCATAGTTTCTTGTGCTAAAACTTACTGGATAAACTGAAGACCTTTCTGTATCTCCTGCCAGCGACTCCTCCTGTCCCGAAATACTCCGGACATATTTGTGTGTTTAGTGTCCTCTCTTCAAACTGCACCTGAAATAAGCAGTATTAAACAGACTTCTGAAAAGGGAAGAGGGGGAAAAGTAAACACACACAAACAAAACAAGTACTCCATCTCCTTATTAAACAATAAATGTCCCTAGTTTCAGAAGCACTTCTATTGGTAAGTGTTGAGACTCATCATTTCTGAGTAAGCGTCACCCAGCATGCCTTCTCAGTATTTCACTTCCGCGTTTAAGAATGACGACACTTTTGTAGTTCCGGAAATAAGGGTTAAATAAACTGAAAGCTCGAGCCCAAACACAGAGCTAGTCAACACCCTTTCAAAAATGTTAAACTCGAAATTATGCTAAACGCAGGAGGCCCGCCAGACATCGAGTCGCTTCTGTTTTCTCATCCAATAGTTGATCAGGAAAATATAACGTCTGGCTTTTGACACATTTTAGGACAGTTACACAGCACAATGTGGAAAACATGTCAAAATAAGTTTTAATTCTCTTTAAAAGGCTAACTTTTGACATATATATCCTTATTTTGATCATTTAGTTTTAGATTTCTTAAAAACCTTAAGTTTAAGGGCGGACGAGCTGTGGAATATCTTGGGTTGGTGATGTCAGTCGTTAGATCGGACATTCCGAAGTTGAACTGATCTTTGTGACAATAATTTCGTGTAAACCTCTATAATTCCTTCTCCACAAAGATGTTGGCCATCCAACAGAAACATAAATGCTTACTTAAACTGTGCTACTGTCCGACATTTGGCACACGGCAGTTAGCGCACGTGTGTTACCCGCGCACGGGGAACATCGACTCTACTTCTCGTTAGCCATCGATAACGTCTGTTAGCCAATTTTAGCGATTTTTAAACAACCACAAAATAATAATAGCTTAACAAGACGTTTTCCTCTCCGAATACACAAACACACAAGCCTAACAACCCCTAACACGTAACCGTTCAAGTTTCTAAGCCATAGTCTAAACGTAACAAAGCATCGGCATGTCTAAGTTAAAACTAGTTCCTCAACGCAAACAATAGCGAGATGTAAACGTTTAGCTCCCTGGCTGAGGCTGAGGAAACAATACAGATCAAACTGAGCAGCGGTTGCTTGAGACACTTACATGAATGGGTCTTTATTCCAAACAACCTTTAAGTTTGTGTGAAACAAGAGGGAAAAGTAATTTTTCGTTTAGCTAAAGAGAAATTGCTGCTGGTGTCGCTGAAGGCCGCCCTTTGCTTCTGCTTCTTCTTCTTCTCCCATTGATTAGAAGGCGCGCGATCTTTGACAACAGCACTCTGCTGCCCCCATTCAGTTACTGTTGAAATGCTCCAAGTACATAAGACGCACATCTCTCCCAGTCATTAGCAGTCTGTTTATTGAAATACAACATTATTTTGTAAGTACCGTGAAATACTAATTCTATTACCTTAACTTTTTTTTTTCAAAGTCAACATAAAAGTCGCAGGCATTTAGATTGATTTTGTTTTTCAATCATTTTTGTCACTTATTCTGATGTTTTGTGGATGCAAATAGAACTGAATTCACCACACAAAATACTCAGGAGAGAGAGGGTAAAAGAATTGTCCTAAGATTTTTTTCTTGCATGGTATTTAAGATTATATTACTATTGCAAACCCAGTTATGTTAGAAGGCAAAAAGGTTTCATGCTTCATTTAAATTAAAAAAACAAGTGGCTCCAAGCAATGATTTTGATTAGAATTATATAAACTTCATTTTTAATCAAGAACTTTAGAAAGAAGAAAATGGAAGAAATCTCTATAAGAAATGTGATATTAGAGCAAACTCACTATAATCATCAAGGCTGAAATTTGCTGTGAAACAATCATTGGGCTACAGTGACATATTTTCTAAATTCCAGAATTACATTTTCAAAATTATTACCATGTATATGAATTACTGCAGCAAGTAGCAGCTGATAGCATTTGTTTACCTAAAAACATACTTTTAGAAATTGCTAAATTATTGTCGAAGAGATTGTCAAAAATATCTGATATTACCTCATTCAATGCTGAGTTCAAAAACATCAATAAAACTTTCCATCATAGTTTTGTCACAAAATGCAAATCAACTATTTTGCTTTTTTTTTTCTTTGAATATTTTAAACTTTTCTGAAAAAGTTTCACACCAAAATAAGCAAAATCTGCCTATTTTACAAAATCAGTGATGTTTTGTGAGTGTTTGGATTTAGTGAAGCCTCCACAGATGTAGTTAAAACATCTGGAAGATTCACAGTTTCTCCTGTTATTGGCTACATGATACCAGGTTTAAACATTGAGAAATGCCTCGCAGTTTGAGACATAATTAAAATAGCAAAGAATTTATAACCTTGCGCAGGATTTGGAGTTTTCCAAATCCACGAAAATCTTATACTACACACGTGTGTCTCCATCTCGACAAGAGGTGGGGCTACACATTTAGTCAGGTGGGTCAATCTGAATCAGAACTTGACAGAAACTTAATCTGAGATGTTTTGTGCTGATCAAAGGCAAACTGAGTCACCCTGTCAATATATGTTTAATGCAAAAATGGGATTTGATATAACAAAACTAATATTATTTTTGGAATCAAACCCCCAAAGTCAGTACAAAGCAAGTGTTAGATTTCATTCCACCAGTATGATGCAAGGCAGTGGAATCCTTCCATAAATTTGGATGCTTAGTGATTATTTGAAATAATGCCACTCCATCAAGTTGGATTCCATATTTTACTACCGACACTCCTTCTAAATGTTTGTGCGAGTTTCAAGGTGTGTCAGTTATGTTTGCACTCTGTTGTTGATTTGCAAAAAATATTATTGAGACTGATTATATAAAATTCAAAAACATATGAACATCATATGAAGTCCAAACAAGAAAAAGCTGAACAGAAATTAAATAGGGAAAATGAATGAAAATAAGACAGATGCTAAGGTCTTGAGTTTTGCTTTAAAAATGTCAAAAGCAAACATACAAGTGAAAAAGCAGGATGTTTCCTGTAGAGGGAGCCCAGTTTCACTAACTCTGGATTAGTCCCTGGCCAATGGTGATGTTCAGGAGATTATTCAAACAGCCTCTAAAAAAAGCTCCTCACTTCACACTGCACTCAGACGGCAGTAGTCCAGGAACACTTGAGTTCAGCAGCCTGTTGCATTACCATGATGGCACTTTACCAAACTCTTCTGCTGTTATCTGGTAAGCTGATTGTTTATTTTCAAGTGGATCTCCAGCCTGAGTGGCAGCAAAATAAGTTATTCAAAGAACATAAAGGGAGTCTGTTCAGGTACAGTCGGGGTTGTTTTGTTGTGTTTACTGTGAGTCACAGTGATTTGGTAAATAGGAGACAAGTTCAGACAGGCTGTGATATTTTTTCCAGATATTTTTATCTACTCTTGCAGTATTACAGGGATAAATGTCTGATTTTTAGGCAGCGTATTGATGAAATGTAAGGACTGCTAAGAGGAAGAATCTCTGTGGATTTCAGCGTTGCCACGGAAGGATTTCTTAGAAACTGCTGCTGCTAATTAAAATGTTCTTCAACACGTGCAGAGGAAGGACAAAAACACAGAATTTGTACATGTACCGAGCCAGTAGTGCAAACTATTTTCTGTGAGGATTTCCTTTTAAAAACTGTAAGACGTGTCAATTCATTGTGTCTAAAGTCATATAACAAACTGAATCTGATGAGTCAGTCCCTTTTAATTCACTCAGAGAGACAAGTTTATTCCTCTTCTTCTCTTGTTTATTTCCATGTGCAGTTGCTGTGGCGTCTGTGGCATCGCGCAGTTCCCAGCGGAGAAAACGAGGGTTGTTTGAGCTCGCAGGAGCCATCAAATGCAGCACAGAGAGATCTGCTTTGTCTTATCTGATGTACGGATGCTACTGTGGGCTGGGCGGTCAAGGCTGGCCCAGAGACAGGGCAGACTGGTGAGAGACTTGGTGCAATCACTATTCTGACTCAAAATACAAGAATTCAACCTGCTTTTTACTTTTATTGCTAAAATACACCTTAACACCTGATTATAACGTGTGTCAAAACTGCAATCAGCAGATTTGACACATTAGCTACCCATTTATTATCCTAAAGGAGTGATTCACACGGCTGTTGTTTCACTCCTCACTCCTTGGATGGTATGTACACATAATTTCCTCTCTGTGGTTGTTTTCCACCCATCCATCATACAGATATGTTTGCACAGTTTCAAACTGAGTCCACTCTACCACAACTACTATTTAACAACTGGGATGGAATAATTGAAGGATATCCAAATTCAGCAGACTCGTGTGGTTCCGAAAGGACTTCAAAACCAGTTCTTAATTACAGTCTGCTTGTTTTCCATTTCTACCACTAGACATCTCACCCACTCAAAAAATGTTGTGAAACACAGAAGTGTTGAACTGGGCCTTGCCTTTAGAATAGCTGTGGTGTGGTGTCCTGCGACCACCCACCTGCTGCGCTCCTGACCCGGTCCGCTAACAGTAATTCACTCATCTAGGTGTTAATTTTCCCAAACTGTAGGTGCTGCCACAAGCATGACTGTTGTTATGGAGATGCAGAACTTCTTGGCTGCGAAACTAAAACAGCTCAATACCAGTGGAAGTGTGAGGACAAGAAAGCTGAGTGTGGTATGAAATTTAAATTCTTGTTTTTTTTTCTGACAGTAACAAATCTGATTTCTTTTTGTTTGTGGAATTGCAAAAAAAAAAAGTGTTGCTTTGTATTTGTGCCCATATTAAACTATCAATATATTACACAAATATGTGAGAAATATCAAAACCAAATCTGATTTACGGAGGATTTCAACAGTTTTTAACATTTTTGATAAATGTGTTTAAATTAGGAAACAAAACAGAGGATTTTATTCTATAAGGGGACAAATTTGAAAGCATCACAATTATAAAAGAAAATTCTATTGAAGATCCTTTTTTTAGCTTGTTTGTGACAGATTTTTCTTTGTTCTTCTTTCCAGATGATTTAGATGACAAATGTGAAAAGTTTCTGTGCAAGTGTGACAGAGAGGCAGCCAAGTGTTTGAGAGAAGCGCCGTACATCCAGAAATATTCCTTATGGCCAGATTTCATGTGTGGCGATGAACATCCAACATGTAATATTTACTGACACAATAAAAGCATCTTTACTTCCTGTGTCTTCTCTCACATAAAAATACAGCCCGGCTGAAATTAGTGGTTATAATTACACCTATCAGTGTTTGCAGTTTATATTTTAGATCAAGTACTTCATTATTAAACTATGAATTTGTTCTGAAATCCATAAAAAGGTTTCTAAAATAAATGAACATGGGAGTGTTTGACTTCCTGGAAAACACTGATTACAGAGAAACCTGGTCAAAGTTATGCTCCAGTTTCAATCAGCAAGGGAAATCCCAGCTCACCATAGTTGTTCTGAACCCGAGGTCCATTCCCTGGGGTCGGCTTCTGTTTTTCACTCCACTTTCTTTATCGGATTTTAGAACAGGCTTGAGGAGGCTAATAAAGTGAATGAGATGATAAAATTTGTTATTTCAAGCCTGCAGTGACACAAGGCTCAGTGTGAGATAATGAACAGCAGTAATTTGTTACTGCGTCAGCTCTCAAGTGCTCAGCTCCTTGTAAAGGAGTCTCACAGGAAGGTCACAGTTTACTGAGCAATAGCTTTCTTGTGAAATAATACTAGTAAATAACTGGTGGTGTTATGTACTGAGGAGATAAGTCATAAGCTTTCCAGACTTTGAGAAGTCACACAGAAGCATTTATAGTGTCACAAAACCAGGATGGAATCAAGTAGTTTTAGTCTTTATTTTAACCTGTAGATGGCGCCACATATTATTTATTATCTCATTATTTTAAACGGTTAAAGGAAATAAAAGAAAAAAACAAATAATATATATAAAGGACTATTTGAATCATCAAACCAAAGTGTTTGTCTCCGTGTTGCTTCCCATGAAACAGACTCAGCATGTGTAATCTTAAACTTCACAGATGTTATTTAACACTTACACTCCTCGTCACTGAGAATGCTCAGGAGACACAGCTTCTTTGTCGAGTGAGCTCTCAGCTCATGAGTTCCAATGGGAAAGAGAGGTGATGCCACGGTACCACACCCAGTTGAGCACTCAGAGTAAATATATGGGTCAAAGCCCACAAACACTTGTTTGATTGTGTTTAACCTTTTGCTGTGAACTCTCAGGTTCAAAGAAGTTACAGATTTAATCCTCAACATGAGACGGCCATTCAAAGTCCTGTGCTCTTTTCTCCTACCGGCAGGTTTTATGACTCTACAACTAATTTCATCGGTTTTTGAAGCCCTATATAAAAAAAAAACAACTGTATCTGGAATTTCAAATTGTGAAGGAGATCATGTGATCGTATCATCATGTGTTTGTAATTAAAGTTAATTTAAAACAAACAGGCTGGAAAAACCAGCACAGTAACTCTTTTTGAAATGTGTAAACTATGAAAAATGAACTAATTTACTATATATATTAAACATAATTTAGATTTATAGTGTTTATTTACCACACTAATACAAATAAATTAAAGGTTATGATGGAAACAAGCTGCTTGCTTCACAATATAACCAGTCACCACAGCCTTAACTGAACATTGAATATGAGCCATTATTTTCTGAAAAGACAAACATTAGAAATTCCAGATGTCACTGTGAGTCCAAATCTTTGTATTGCAGTAGTAAAGGATGTTTTGTTCATCTGTCTGTAATCAATAAAAACATAATCACAATGAATTGATTATTTATTTGTTTGCTTCATGCAGAGACTGTGAACATGGAAATTTTTTAATGTTTTGAAACCCCCTGCAGCATTTGTAGTAGTTTCTTTACAATCATCATGTACTATTTCACACAGGTTGAATAAACGATTGATTAAATGTCACTGAACTGCTTTGGGTATGAATCACTGATTCCACAACATGGCGTGTTACTGCAATGTAGTCTGCTAAGTCAGTAAGCTGATCATATTTTAGTTTTATTTGGACTTCAAGGAGAAAAGTATATGTTGAAAAGGACAACATCACATTTCTAATGTGAAAAGTCATGAAATTATTTTTCTAGGATGTGATCTGAACCTTTTTCAGTTTAAATTCTTGCCCTGAATCAAGCTGCTTGTTGATGAAACACAGTTGAGAAGTCAATCCCAGAACCTTCAGGAAGAATAACCATGATGACTCTGAGCGACAGGAGCTCCACATTCTTCGAGGGATCCCGCTCGAGCCCTAAAAGGCACGGACGGGGTTCGAACCCGTGATCTTCGGTTTACGAGACCGACGCCTTACCACTTGGCCACCGCGCCTGCGCCGTCGCGACCACCTTTAGCAGTTAAACAATACTCTAGCATGTATGTTCGTCATCTGTAGTTGTTAAGACAGTGAAACCAAGAAGACACGGTGGCTTGAGGATACGGTGGTTAAATGTCAGTCCGCCGCCTGCATGTGTTTGGTCTATAAGTCTGGACTCAAGCCAGGACTTTGAGTCTGGACTTTCAGCTTGGACATTGACTCTAGACGCTGAGCCTGGACTTTCAGTCTGGACTCAAGCCTGGACCCTGAGCCTCGACTCGAGCTCCTGACAATTCGTCTTGCACTGTTGTAATTCAGCCACGAGGGGGCGCTGCCGTCCACTTTGCAGTTGGTGTTTTCATTAAAAGACACCCACAAAGAAGGTGAGAGTTGGAGTGGTTTTATTTACTTTTTAAAAATGTATTTACTCCAAATAGAAAAGTCCACATCTTATCAGGTCGAGACGAGGTCGTAATACTAACAATATTTCTCATATGCATTTTAGAAAACGCTGAAAAGTATTGTAGTCCTAACACGTTGTTCGAACATTCTGGTAGGGATGTTGTGCAGTAATATTAAATTTAAACACGGAAAAGATTTTCTGGAAATGTAAACTGTATTTAAAATGCATTTCAAAAGTCGCTGAAATACCTCAGCATCATGACCCTACTGACGCACAATATGCACGAAACCTACTCAGTTTTTTTCCCATCATAGGCTGTTTGGGAAACTTGCAAGACTTTTCTGGGGCTGATAAATGGCATGCAGACAGTCATTACCTTCACCTGCTTATAGGGAATTATTTGTGTTTCTTTGATTAAAATGATCCCTAAAATTTTATTTTTATTGATGCTAACTTGATTTACAAGAATTGCAACTACCCATTTTCAAAGATGTTGAAGTCACTGTCAACAAATCATTTACTTCTGTTAAAGAATGTTTATTCTAATTTACTTTGGAAGTTATGTTGGATTAAACTCAAGGGCTTTAAATAGCCAGAAAGAGTTAATGTTTGTTTACAATGTATTACAAAGCAGGTTATTTATCTTTATGTACAGCTCTGTTGTTTATTTATTTGGATAATACAATCTTAGAAATACAGTATGTTCTAGTCAGGGATCGTATACATCTGGTGCATTAGTCATCAGGGATGCAGGGAACACCGAGCAGCTTGCCCCATGAGAGAGAAAGAAATATGACTCAAGATATATTCGGTTTGCTGCTTTTAAATTCATCTTATTTTACTAGGCTGTGAATAATCCTGGATCTGTGAAAAAAAATTTTTTCATTAAATATCTGAATGAATTATATTTATAGTCTTCACTTAGATTTCTGTAAAAATGTACACCAAAATAAAACTCAGCTCTAATCTGACACTTTGACTGGGATGTAGACACTGTGTTTATTAGAAATTTACAGGAACATAAAACTTTAAATTGCTCTGTTGAACAATTAAGATGCATTTGTAATTCTATACTGAGCCTTGCTATTTGTTGATCTAATTTTGCAAAGAGAGCATTGCAATCATCTAACCTGTTACATAAATTGCTTTCTGAGTCAGTTTAAGAATTATTATTATTATTATTATTATTATTATTATTATTATTATTATTATTATTATTAGTAGTAGTAGTAGTAGTAGTAGTAGTAGTAGTAGTATTGACAGCAAATAAATCATGTGTAGGTTAAAGCATAGTGAACCAACAATCAATCCTTGTGGAATCCCAAAAATCTTTTTTTTTTCTTGCTGCAGATTTGAAACATGAAAACTCTTTGTTCCTAAGTATCTCTTCATGAAATATATTTAAACTGAGATTTTCATTAAATGTTGTTGACACAGCTCAAGCAAATTAGAACGAGCATTTACGTGAAATGATATGACGTTTTGTCTCTGTCAGCACAAACTATAATTGATGGTTTGCTGTAAGGGGGACCCTGTGTCTTGATGTGCAATTTCATCCAGATTCTGCTTTGCAAATTTGTCTAACATCTAACATTTAATTATGAATGAGGAAGTAGTTGAAATACACTTTTTTTTATTAATGTGCATTTGCATTATCTTCCACAAATCTACTCTCACATATCAGTTTGAGGAGTCCTGATAACTTACTTTTATATGAGTCAGAGATAAACTGCATGCAGCACGGTCCAGATGAACATGTGTGGCTCCCACGTCCACAGGTCTTTACTTGGGCAGCTTGAGGAGAAAATTGGTCATTGTGTGAAGGATATGCTGGATCTGACCCTGGTCACAACTAGACGTGCAAGTGTGAAATTTAGTTGAGAGGAAAGCAGCTGATAAAGCTACTTCACAAAGGCAATATCATTTCTCCCCCTCCTCCTTCCAAAATGTTCTTCTTTGCCATCTCTCTTCACGTTTCTTTGCATTAATCTGCTTAACTAGGATGTTTTTACAACTTTATCCTGCAGATAGACAAACATTTCCAAATTAAATATATTTAATTGGTGAGGATTTGGTTTGATTTGGTCAAACAATTTTCTCTCAGATTTGTGATGTTTAATTTGTGTGGGCAAATCAAGTGGTTGTTGGATCTGTTACCATAGCTACAAGATAATGATGAGCATCTGGTCTTTTTCTCCTTCAATAGAATCTCAGAGCCAGAGCTGGAATATAAAGTTAAGATGCCCATCTTTTAGAAACACTCTCGAACAGGTTCCTGGTTGTCATGGTGGTCCACAGGAAGAAGATCCATTGAGTCACAGCAAAAGTAGGTGAGACGTTTAGAAATTCAGTTTATTTTATTTGTCTTTGGAAGAGTATGATAAGAATGCTATTAGTTTGCATTTAAAGTAAAAGATGAACAAAAGAAAGCATCGCTTGAAAGGGAAGGGTTAGCATTAGCTGGTAAAAACCCCAAATAGTTTAACACAGTCTGAGTGTCGCTGACATCACATGTACTGTCAGCTGTGCTTTGTTCAATAAGGCAAAAGATTTTCATGTCAGAAGATTTTCTTGAGTAGTTTTATGTTTGAAGTTATGAAAAGTTAAAGTAGTGATTTAAAAAATATTCCATTTAAAGTCAACAGAGCCTCAAAAACCTCATCAGTTATAACATCTAAAAAACTGGACCTGGGAAAATCAAAGAGACGGTTTTTGTTGCAGGCTTGTTGGAATCAAAGGCCTGAAACCTGAAAAAATTCAACATTCTATCCATAAAAATTGAGAAGAAAATAATTGTTGTCGGTTAATCATCAGCTTGGAAAAGGACTACAGCCACTGCAGCGTGTTCAAGCTGCCCCCCTGCTGGGCGGCCCACGAGCTCGTCGATACGGTGGTTTGATGTTGGATGGAAAATAAGAACCCCCCACAACAAACGGAGGGCTGGAACAGAGAAAGAGAGACTAGAAAGGGAAGAACCATCGACAGATGGACTCTGTTGTTATTAAAGATGGCGGCAGTCTTCACTGCAGACTACGAAGGAATATATTCGATGTGTAGAAAAGCGATGGGAGTTGTCTACGGTCCAGCTGAACAGAATCAAGAGGCACACAGTAAGGAATACGATCAGGTACAATGTCTGCTTTTCATCCATAGGAATGGAAGCTGCTGTTAGCAGCAACTTTCCATTGTTCTGTGCATCGTTTTATTATGTCTGCTGCCGTTTTTCATGTCAGTGCCATTCTCTTTTGTTGCATCCATCCTCATCAAAACAAAGCACAGCGTTTGATTGGACCAGTGGATATAGATCTAATGAACAGACTACAGAAGACCACAATAAACTGGACTGATATATGAATTTAAATCTATTCTTGGCTGATAAAAAGTCTGGCTGTTAGCCTTTGTTACGTGGTTCAACCCGAATCGCTGTATTGCCAACACAAACGTAGGCCTTTCGGTGGCATTTTCTCTTTTTGTGTGAATATCACAAGCATGATATCCAGAAAAAAATGAAACTTAAGTCTGCAAATTGCTCAATCCTCTGTGCCTAATCCACATTAAGACTTGTTAGTCATGATCCTTTCAGCCTGGACAAAAGACATCAGCAGGACTCCAGAATACATTTTCTTTTGCTTATTTTCAGAACTTTAAACAAAGTCTGAAATAGTCCAATAATCATGAGACAAGTTAATAAATCCCTTTTATCTAAACAAATATGTTCATTACATCAACAGATCTTTGTGTCTCAAATTAAATTTAAAAGCTTCTGCGCATTTTTGATTTCACTTTAAATTAATGGCTTCAAAAATTGTCTAATTGTATTTGTTGTTTGCAGTTTGATGGTAAACATTTAGAACTGGAACATTAATTTAAATGTTTTAAAGGGCTTTTGTTCTTCAGACTGTCTTCAGTTGAGATAAGCTTATTTCAGCCAAGGCCTACAAGAAAATCTAAATCCACTCTGACAGGTGGAACAAAAGCGAGCTGAAAGGACTGAACTGGGAGACATGAAGTTGTCTTCTGGTAAGACAGAACTGCAGCTGGATGTTGAGAAAATGACAACATTTTATTATAAGAGTATAATTTATAAAACAAAGCAGATTTAGCGCTAATTTTCAGAGGAACGTTTTATTTTTTTAAATTCTACATGAGAACAGATAGAAACAGCATTTCCATTAAAATACTGGCTTAAAACATATATGGTTAGTTGATGTTATAAATAATTGAGTCTTTTTAATGCATTTACACTTCTTAAGGAGCTAAAGAGCTTTTAAATGTTGTTTTTTTTGTGTGATTAGAGGTTTTGGGGAGCTGGTTACTCACAGGCTTTGTTTGTTATCCAGCTTTCTGATTCAGAAATTCCCTTTTTAGTCTTTCTGCCCAGATGCGTTAAAACCTCAACAAATTTTTCAGTAGTGAGAACTGTTAGCCTGCGCTCAATGATGCGTTTCATCAGTTTGGATTGCAGTCATTCTGTGAAACACGGTATATTTCATCATTCGTTTCTTTACTTATAGTGTTTGCAAATTGAAATGTATTAGATTAAAGTCATGGTGACTGTGGTCAGTGAGCTTTATCTGATGTTAATCTCCTCTTTGCATCTGTTTCCAGAAACCTAACCAGATGTTGTTTTTCCAACTTGACACCCTGACCTCAGTGATGATGATGCAGATGAAGTTTCTTCCTCACAACCATTTCTTATAAATCTTGTTTGTGCATCAAATTGCTGCTGCACAGGCAATTATGTACCATCATCCTCTCCTTTGCTGTGACTTGGGGAGTTTTTATTCATACAGATGACAGTTTTCTACTGATTCGACTTCCGTTCTTCCCTCTAACTGGCGTTTATTAATGATATTCAGACAGCTGCAAGCACTTAGAAATTATTTTATACTCTCTTGCTGCTTGATATGAATCCCTTAGCTTCATTTACAGATTCTCAGTCAGCTCTTTGTGAGAGCTTGAGAGTTTTTTTGTTTTGGTTATTGTGACACTGAATAGTCTCAAAATATATTCAGTTTAAATCACTATTCAAGATTGTTGTTGCTCTGCAAATTAAATGTTAATGATAATGAAAGAAGACATTTTCTAGTTAAGAAAAACAGTGATGTTGGAGTGTGGAGCATGAGGTTCACAGTCTGTGGAATAAACTGTTCTGGGATCTGGTGATGCAACTGTCTTTATCTGTTTCCAGGTGGCAGCAGGGTGAACAGGCAGCTGCAGCTTTTTTATTATTCTTTAGACCCTTGTTGCACATTTTGCTGATGTAGATAGGTACCAAAGTTCAGGGCAGGTTTTTTTTTACACCTGCTGTTGAGCTTTCCTTTCATGGTTCATGGATATCCTGTCAGATTCACCTGAAAGGTTTGGATCTTTTCATGTGATTTTCTGTTTAGAAGGACTTTGGTTTTTTTCAGAAGAAATGCAGCAGCTGCTCAGTATTTTAAACTTTTCTAAACCAACCCAAAGCTGCTCCATCAGCTGGAAGTCACATGATGTTTTAGCTGTGTTTTAGGTCTTGAATTGTTTTCTAAAGTGCTCTTGTGATATATTTTGACACACACACACAAAAAAGAAATTGTCTTATTTTTAGGAACAGAAACACCATGAAATTTTGTGGAGAGTTCTGATCAGACAACAGTTTCAACGTTTTACATTTAAAATTTGCTGATATGAATCAATTAACAATTTAGTTTCATTCCAGCTTCCACATTAACAGGATTTGGTGTTTTGTAACAGCAGCTCGGATACGATTTATCACGAGGGTCAGATTGATGTTTCCAAAGTAGCTGGTAAACGAAGGGAAACAAACTGTAACAAATTACTGCGGTGGTGAGTAAAAAGATCAATAACAAGAAATCTTTTTATGTCTCCTTTTATTGATAAGATAATAAAGGTTTTATTCAAACAGCACAACCTTTGTACAAACAATGTACAAACCTCAGTTCCAGCAGATGAAATGAGCAAAAATTAGGTTAAGGTCTTAGATGTGCAAAAAAAGAAAGAGTGCAAAAAAGAAAGTGTGCAATATGTGCATTTAGAAGTGTACGTATAAGAAAACAACTGCTCAGAATGACAGTATGCAGAATATAGTTGTGCATTATATGCAGGTATTAGAATGTCCAGATTAATATGGACCTCGCTAAAGTTTTAATTTTCACAAAGCTCTAAACTTTCACTTTTTTCTGTTTTCTGTGTTATTAATCGTAACATTTGAACAATTAATATTTATTTGTGTTATTTGGTTGAACATAGGACACAAATTCTTATCAAAGAAAACTAAATTAACCTTGTTATTTTTCCTGGTTTGATTTTTTTTTCAATATTTTTTATTATTATTTTTCTAATATAATGAACCTTTATCATAATGAAGCCAGTGCTAGTGAAACTTGCTTACAGTAGAGGGCACCATGCTGCCTTAACAGTTTTTATATAAAACATTTAACAGTTTGACCCATTTCATACATACAGAGACCAAAAGTTTGGACACACCTTCTCATTCAAAGAGAATTAGAAGGTGTGTCATGGGTAAATTATGTTCAGATTTATTGCAAAATATTTAATATTCATTTTAACTATTTTGCATAAAAGCACATTAAACATTACTTGTTGTAACCTGTGTTTAACTTTTACATCTGTATTTTAGGAACAAATGGACTGCAGAGATGAACTCTTAAGGGACCATCCTGCTGCAGACAGATGTTTCGGTTTGATGGAGGTGACAGTGACATCACAGATGCAAAGTGCGTCAGACTGTAAAAGTACGATGGGATCCTCGGTAAAAGGATGCACAGCTGGAGGACGTGAAAGAGTAATCAGTCTCAAGGTAAAACATTTAGATTTACAGCTAAAACAACATTTCTTTAACATTGAAAGGAACTATGAATAAACTCTTAAACAGCAGATCGGATCTGTTGTTTGGTTCAGCGGTGCACAGTTTGACTCCTTGTAGCTCCTCTCCTTTTAGATTCTTTACCTTCTGAAGCAGGTTGTTTTGCACCTCTGGCCTCGAGGTAGCTGTAACTATAGGAAACGTTTCATGATTTATACCGCAGGCATCAATTTTGTAAACCCGTTTTACTGTGCACACTTTTGCAGATTGTAAGATTTGAGCATTTCAGGTGTTCTCCTGAAACAAAATGTAAACTACGCCTGTAAATGTTGCAATTCTTAGATGTTGCCATGAAATTACAGTCAGAAATGTTTTAAGATGTTCTGTCAGGCTTTTGTGTTGCATTCAGTAGAACTTTTTTATACAGAAAAAAACATTTATTGCTGTATTTCTTCTTTCCCTCTTTGTTTTATAAAATCATTACCGTAACGACAGGATTAAATGCACCAAAGGCAGCTGACAACATAAAAGAGCTCATTGTTAAACTGGAATATTTGCTCATTAAACTGTTATAAATTGATATGGATTCTTCTTAAGTCTAAACTAATCATTGGGGTTTGGTCTGACTTATTCTGGGATGTCAAAATTTGGATTCAAACAGATTTCAGCATTAAATTAGCATAGCAGTTTACTGTTAACGTTCCAGGAAAGCTAGAAATTAATTGTAGTTTTGATCAGCTGGTGAGAAGCTCTCGTTAACCTGGTTTGTTGTTGAGCTGTTGCATGTCGAAATCATCACTGCTTGTTAAATAATGAGAGTTCAACTCTGTGTTTTACTGCTTTGGGAGCTGCTTTCCTCTGCAGATACTAAAATCATCAGGTGGCATCATTTTGTGGAAGACGTGACTTCCTCGAAAACTAATGTTGTCTGACTTTAACTGTGAAAATATCCTTCATTGATATACTGTATTACTTGCAGCATGGACTGATAAATATACTAATTTGGTTCTGTCAGATAAATTAGTTTTTAATCACTAAATAAAATATAAGCAGGGTGAATTAGGTACATGTAGTTAGTGATAGCATGTTCAGTTTTAATGTTAAATCTTAGACCAATCCCTAAATAGGAGAGTAAATGTTATATTTTAAAAGATTCATATAGTGGGACTTCCTCCTCACCCCCATTTTAAAGGATAACTTCTTTTGTAAATGAGCAGAAAATTATATAAAAAGAGGAACACATTTTGAGCCAAACTTGGGTATATTAATAATGTAAAATTAGTAACAGCCCAACATTAATTACTAGGATCAAGGGTGTCAAGCTTAAATCTTATGAATGATTGATTCACACCTCTTTGGGGTCACATTTCCAGTCCAGCAGGGTTTTAAAGTATTTTTACATTAATTATAATCAATAACCTAATAGTTTTTGTACAAACACTTTAAACTTTATTCAGTATAGTATCAATCTTTACACAAACACATTTATCTATTTGCATTTTTTATTTAGTATCTTGCACGAATAGATCAGCTGTTGTTATTTCTTTTATTTTTAACTTGATGAGAGGCTGAAAGAGGGAGGACATGACTGGACCACGTGCTCAGACCTAGTTGCAGCAGTTTGTGTAGTGACCAGAGGGGGCGCTGTGCAGAATCCACCGTGCAGCCTCATCCCTGCACAGACACTCAGACCCAGCCATGAAGAGCGGACTGGCTTCTTTGTTGTTTTTAAAGTACAGCACGTTGGAAGTCTGTCACTGTTTGTCTTGTCTCGTCTCGGTCCAGCCGCCAGATGCAAATGAAAGCCGTCAGAAAACCTCCTCAGGTTGAGTACATGTCACTTTTTTCCTGCCTCAGTCTGCTCGGAAACGGGAATTGCGGTATTCGAGAAATAGATCATCGCTTTGCTGCTTGTAATAAGTCCGTTTGGAAATCAGTGCGGGACTCCTGTGGTGTCCTCTGATGTGACTGGGGAAAGACTTGCGGACCGCGTGTTGTGCGTTTAGTTTAGCGGCTGTTTGCGGGTTGCGGTGCGGATATTAATAGTGTGACAAAGTTGTGCACTTGTCGGTCGGCTGCTGGGAGGCCTGGCTCTGTCAGTGGGCACGGAGTTTGTTTCGGTTTCCCCTCCCCCACCCTCGGCTGCTGCTCCGATCATCCTAATGAACACACAAACGTGATGAGAGGCGCACAGTTTCATTTTCCTCCTGTAATTAAGTGTTAAATAACCCTAAACCCACGCGCGTTATTCCAAAGGCGGCCATTGAAACGGTGACGCGATCCGTCTCAGGTAGCAGGACGTGAGAGCAGCCAGGTGATGAATTCAGCATCATTTAACTCCAGCTGTTCCGCTCCGAGGAAAACCTTGCAGGATTAAGATTTGAATCCCTGCACATCTGGCCTGATGCACCGTGCACGTGCAGCGGATGCACAGTTTGGGCTTCACACCGGTATTGTTCAATCAGGTTAATGATTTGTGTTTGTATTTGACCAGACAGAGAGTGGGTGGTGCCCTAAAGGAAAACATCCTGGCAACCATTAAAAAAAACCCTCAGCGAGCGTTAACCCTGCTGCCAGTCTGTATGAAATCATAATAATCATCTCTTTTTTTAATTCTCCAGAATTCATATTTAATCCTATTAGAGTCAACAAGTGCTCTGAGCTATAAATAGGAAAGTGATTTACACAGAAACTGAAAGATGAAGTCAGGGTTGGGGGTTTTCACCAGGATTTGGAACCGCCAGCAGCTGTCAGAAATACTGGCTTCAGTGTGGATGTGTGAATTTAAATAGTCAGCTGTGGCCATATTAAACCTTAAATTAAATACTGAGCCAGTATCTGGGAAGCTGCGACGTAAGCTGTACGCTCCAGCATAATATATATGGCTGTGTGGAGACATCAGGCCCCAAAATATGTCTCTGAGAAGTTCTTAAAACCACTTGCTTCACTGTTCAGATTCTGCTGATTCTGCTGTTATACTAATAGCAGGGGAATGAATTCAAATCAGGCTCAAGTATCAGTTCAGGAGTCTGTCAGATGATGAAACTTTGGCTGTTTGATATGTTATTTTTTTTTTTATTTTATCATGGAGATGCTGTAACATCGATTCAGCTGTGTGAGGTGATGAGTTGTCCTGTGAGAAGATGCCTCTCGACTTCCACACCACATTAAGCCGAATTGCAGTTTCAGGTTTGCAGTGTAACTGAGCAAATGGAAGATTTTCTTGTGTAACAATATTTTAAGGTAATTCCTCTTTTTTTGTATTGCACTGATGATTTGAGTGCGATGTCCTTGTAGATTGATTGAAGCGTGTAGTGGAACTTTTCTGCCACTGCTTATCTTCTGTTATAAAAACACATTGTGTTCATAAGGGCATCAGGTTAGTTCCTGTGGACAGTGTAGAGAAAATATCCAGAATACGGTGCATGAATATGTGAAACTGATTTTATTAACTGCTGAATGAGTTTGACATTAACCGGAGACTGAGCCCTTTGTGTAGAAACAGCGCTGTAGTAATGCTGACAGGGCGGCGATGATCCGCCTTTAAATCACGTGAGCTGCATCTCATATATTCTCTCCCTTGCAGGAGTTTTTTCATAGTGGCGTGAGTAGAATTCTGGATCCGATAGTTGTGCAGGTCGGGCACTACGGGGACGTGGTTTTTGGATGCTGGGACTATGAGTATAAGCAACCAGAGGGGCTACATAGCAGACCTGGGAGGCAGCTTCACTGAGGATGCTCCCAGACCTCCCGTCCCCGGGGAAGAAGGAGAGCTGGTGTGCAGTGACAGTCGCCAGCACAGCAGCCCCAGCGTCTCCTCCAAGAATGAGAGCGCCAAATGCGAAACGTCTGTGGCTACACCCAGGCGACCAGACTTGGATCTGGGTTATGAACCAGAGGGCAGTGCGTCCCCAACACCACCCTACTTAAAATGGGCAGAGTCTCTTCATTCCCTCCTGGACGATCAGGATGGCATCCATCTGTTCCGGAAGTTTCTCAAGCAGGAGGAGTGCGCTGATATGTTGGACTTCTGGTTTGCCTGCAGCGGCTTTCGTAAATTGGAAGCTAACGAGGGGAACGAGGAGAAGAAGGTAAAACTGGCGAAAGCCATCTATAAAAAGTACATCCAGGACAACAATGGGATTGTCTCCAGACAGATCAAACCAGCCACTAAGTCTTTCATCAAAGACTCTGTGATGAAGCTTCACATTGATCCTGCGATGTTTGACCAGGCTCAGACTGAGATCCAGACTATGATGGAGGAAAACACTTATCCTTTGTTCCTTAAGTCTGATATGTATTTGGAATACACACGAACAGGAGGCGAGAGTCCAAAGCTGTACAGCGACCGGAGTCCTGTTTCTGGGAATGGAAAGATGCTGCCGGGTTATTTACCAACTTTAAACGAATACGAGGAATGGAGATGTGACCAAATGCCAGAGGAGCAGCCTGAGTGTGATCCGACTCCGAGCAGCCAGCTCACTCACAAACTGTTAATGGAGACGCTACCACAGCGAGCTGGCAACAGAATCCAGGACAGCCACGAGTACAGGTAAGAGCTCCAAGGCATGTAAAAAATAAATAAAAAAATCACCCCTCTTCGGTTCAGCTCTAACCGCTGGTTTCCCCCTGCAAAGTACTGAATTAGAAATAAAGCTGAAAGCTCACATCAGTGGGAAGTTTGAGATGAAAACAGAGTGTAGCGCAGAGACACAAGAACTGATGGTGTGTGAAGTTTGTACCTGCACCTCAGGTGGTGAGGAAATGTCAGAAGTGAAAGTGATTACTGTACGCTGCGGAACAAAAATCCTTATTTTCGTGTTCATACTCTGGGAATTGGGTTTTTCTTCTGGACAGAGTTTTGTAGCGAAGAAGTTCAAGATAATTTTATTTTAGTTTACTGAAGTTTGTTTTCCCTTTTCTTTGTTTTAAAACATAAAAAATATTCTAAAAGTATTTGTATCTTGAGTTAAAAACACATTTTATTAATTTCATGTATGCATATTCACCTAAACTGAGTTCTACCCTTGTTGTGCATGTTGTATAGCTGGAAAGAAAACAACATATTGACGCATCTTTTTCTGTGATGTCAGAGTTTCCTTCAGCAGCACTTCACATAAATTACACCTATACAGACTTTTGCATAAAATTATGATTTTATGACACGATTATATACACATATATTTGAGCTTTCAGCTTAATGTTTAAATATATTTCCATAAACAGGATTTTAGATGTATTAAATCATTGATTTCACAGCTTTGTTTGTAACACTGGAAAGTCTGGGCTTCATTCGGAGACATTTTTTCCTGCTTTCGTTTCGGCTTGTTGATGAACTTCAACCTCTTAATATTATTAATAACATTTGTGCTGATGGTAAATCTGCCTGCAAGATGTTCCACGCTGGTTCTGATTTGAGATGTTTCGTGCTGTTTTGCTTCACACGAGGATGCGAACCCTTATTTACTCAACAGACGTCTGATTGTTCCACCTAAAAACAAACAATGAGGTTTTGAAATTAAATCCATTTTTTAACAACAAAAAAACAACAATGAACTTGATAAAAACTTAAAATCTTTATCCTCAGCAGAAGATTAAGATTTGAGTAAGAAGGCCAGCTGCGGCACGCGGCACCTTAACGTGATGACAGCTATTATCCGCCTCACTATAATGTTATTCTGCTACAGAATAATTACTATTACGTCACGATTGGACACTACAGAGACGTTCCCATAGCAGCAGTGTTATGATGAGAGACAGGAATTCACGTCAGCTGACTGACAGACAATACCTTCTAGATAAAACTGTCTCTGTGACAGACACAGTGCTTCTCTCAGCAGAACAAATCCGTATTACAGCCTCTAAATGACAGATTGGATGCATGAGTTAATTTGCTGATAATATTAAACCACAGCTTCCTGTATAGTTTTAGTCTGGTTAGATCTCATCACATTCAGACTGTTATAGAATCTGTAACAATCCAAGTGGGTGTTTACACAAAAAAGGTTTTTTTAAAGCCATCTGAAGGATTAATGTTTAATTTCTGATCTGAAATGGTGAAGAAATAAAGTCTAAACAAACCACCTCAGGCATTTCAGCCGTGTCCGTCTAAAGATCCGCACGGCAAGCGGCAGAGAACATGTTTAAATTTGGGAAAAGTGAAGACTTTTATTGTTTATTTTCACATCATTATTTCAACAATCAGGCATTTGGCTGGAATAACAAAAATACATGCTTCATTTTTAAAAAGCCTCTTAGCATTACCCGGTGGGCTTTGTTTTTTTTTTTGTTGTTGTTTTTTTTTTTTTTTTGTGAGACTAAATTTTACAGCATTTGTGTCGGATCCCTTTAGAGGGCGGCAACAGAAGACATTAAAAAGTCTTTCAGATCAGCTTCCGTGAATGAAATGACTTGAAAGAGAATGTCTTTTATGTTCATTAATGTTTTTTTTTTTGGGGGGGGGGAAGGTTTGAAACTCTTCAGTTTTGTTCTCTCTCTAGTGAGACTTAAACTTCAAAGACAAGCCTTTATTCTCTTTGGGAAACATACGTGGAATAATAATATGGATAAGCAGACGTGTTTCTTTAAGGATGACATTAACACACTGATATAATCCTCAACCTTTCCTCTGAAAAGGTTGAAGGTTTAATTCTCTTGAAAGGAAGGAGTGCTAACAAAACATGTGTAGTAAAAGGTCAAGGTGGTTTGTCTTCATGCTGGTACCATATGGGGGGGGGGGATTTGTGTGCATGCTGGGGCTCAATTGTAGAGAAATTTAAAGCAGGGCCTGACAACAACTCCATCAGACAACAATATCATGCTGGCAGGATGTGCTTAGCTGCAGAGCTGTGCAACAGCAGGTATGCGCGTGCGTGTGTGTGTGATCAGCTGTATAGAGAAACCCAACACATCACATTGTTACATTAAAAAACAACATTATTGAATCTACATACAATAATTAGCAATGGTTATGAGTTACATTTTTCTGGTAAAATCCTGACTGTATGAGGAGGTTAGTAAAGCCTCGGCTCCAAACATGCTACGAAGGGTTTGTGTACCATGTGGCCTCTTTAGGGCAGCCTTATAAGAATCTCTTGTTCGTTGCCGTTTGGAAGTTCGTGGCCAGGTTGATGGTCTGTTTCAAGATTTTTCTACAAATGCACCATGAAAACTGCTAATGGCCAAACTGTTACTGTCCCTTCAAACTGCGATCCAGCTCATGGAACTGAATCCTGTTCTGGCTGTAGAGGTGCTTCATCTGGATCATTCCTGCACACCAGCGTCTCTCCAGGTCCTCAAAAGTAGCAGCTACAGCTGGTAGATCTTCTCCGTCCTGCAGCTGCAGATGTAGAAGGTGCAGCTGGAGTCTCTCTGCATTATTGTCATCTTGAAAATTAAAAGTTTTTCCACAAATTTCTGAGCAGATGTATGATGACACAGAATTTTGGAGATACTGAACCTCCATCACTTAGTTTCCTTGACAAACTGTGCTGAATGAATGGGGCGCCGTTCATGCATCTTACGACAAAGGCTGTTGTAAGCTGGTTGTCAGTAGACCAGAGGAAGGTTCCAATGCACCGGTATGAAGAGAGCAAGAACTCTGCGGTCAGTGTACAACATAAAATCACCTCATATTCTCAAGAATTCATCAAGTTACTCATATGGCAGCAGTAACAAGTTCCTGCAGGAAACAGAGCCACGAATGTTCATGAACTCCAGATTTTGTAGGAAATGGGAGATTTGTTTGAATCCTATATACGAGTCATTGTGACCAAGCCTTTACAATATCTAAATGCCTGACGGACTGTCGAAGGAACTAATTGTCTCAAGTCTGAAAAGAGCTTAAAGAGGCCATTTCATACAAATTTCAGGACTTTGTGGTTATTTCTTAAGTAAATAACCACAAATATGAAACATTTTAGATCTAAAAAACGTCAGGAAACACTGATTAACAGACTTTTCAATCTGATAGGAAAAATAGGCTTAAAATTATTTTGAGGGTCTTTTTCATCATGTAATAACTGCATTGTAGCATCAGTCTCAGGTTTAGGTGAACACTCTCTTGGCGTTTTGCAATATTTGGGTTATGATGGTCTGGGACGATATCAAAATTTCCAGCCTGAATTATTGTCCCAGTCTGTCCCTGACTGAGTCCAAGTTGTCTCTAGGAGAGTCTCTAGAGTGTGACATATTGCACATTGCCTCAGTCTGCAATAAAACAGTGGTCGATTCATGATACTTCCTCATCTCCTACTTTTTATACTAATAATACAATGTCAGTGTTTGTATATGAGACAACAGTATTGAAGAATTTATGGATTTTACAGTTTGATCGGTAATATCGGTATCGGCAAATACTGCTTTTGGTGATCGATGATCGGCTCCCAAAATCCTGATCGGTTCATCTTTTTAATCTGATCACATGTTGAAAACCTGTTTTAAAGTCTGTGTTTAACATTTCTCAGAAACATCTCTGTATTAGATGATGGTTGAAATTCAGCATATTTTTTTTATTGTCACTCGTCAACATTTAATCTGCATTTCAATTAAGGATTTTAATGAACTTTTCTTTTTGGCCATCGACTCTGTGATCGATGTGATTTGAGACATTTTTAATACTTTCTGAATTTGTTTTTACTTTGAGTTGAACTTCATTGAAATGGGTGTGTTACTGTAATCAGTATTTCCTGTCTGTATCTTAACTAATAACAAACTAAATAAATTATAACCTTTGACTTAGCATTTCTGAATTACATGAATAATTTTGCCATATTTGCCACAATTATAACTACATTTTTTTAGCCGCGTGCCCTTTCACCATGCCAGTGCTCTAAATGTTTAAAAAAAAACAAAAAAAAGCTCAGTTGGTCACAAAGGTTTTATTTGAATTCCTACTGATTTTGGCATTCATAGCAGGGAGACGGTTCAGGGTAAATGCTTCAGGGAATTCCAATTTGAATAAAAAATAACGATGCATATCATTTATAATTCATGTGAACGGGCTCTCTCAGAGTTTTGTTCAGCTAATGCTGCCAAATGACAGCTAGTTCTGTCTGTGGATGCTCCGTGGAAAACCTGCATCCACATGACTGATCAGTTCCCTTTAAGACCCAATTAGCATGTGACTAATTAACATATCAGTATAGAGGCACATCACTGTATTTATTTTCCTTCTGTTAATGAAACCGTGACTCATTAACATCACGGAATGAGTTTGATACTGTCTGACTAAGAGATAATTGCAGATAGCATGCTGCATCAAGTATCATTAAAAAGAACGTGATATTCTGTATTTTGTGCTTATTTCATCTTTTATTTCAAAATGTTTCAGTTTTACCTCTGCAGTGTAAAATGTCCTGGTTACAGCTTTTAAATTCATATAGTTTATATTGTTGATTTTTGACCACAAAAAACATCATCCTGTTTTGAAGAGTTTCATATGTTTCAGTAACTAACAGGACTTTAGTAAAAACTCTAAAATTGTAGATCTACAGAACTATTTTCTTTGTTCTTCCATCTTTTATAAAATACCTTTCTGTTGCATCAGGATTTAATTATTTCTTTCAGATTTTTCTGTATTTTCTCTCCTTTTTTTTTTTTTTTTTTTATGTTCCAGACACGCATCATGTCGAGAGCCCATCAACCCTTACTACGCCAACACGGGTCATGTTCTGGCTCCGGCCACCAGCACCAATGACAGTGAGCAGCAGAGCATGTCCAGTGACGCAGACACTCTTTCCCTCACAGACAGCAGTGTGTATGTATCAGAATATATGCAGTCACTATATAATACTCTATTTTTAAATACATACTTTTAGCTTTGCTGCAGATCTCCTGTTAAAATAACAGGGAATCAAAAAAAGTGATGATTTATCTTATATTTGTAAGTTTTATGAGCTTCAGACTGTAATAAAAATGTTTGGGTTATCTTGTCGAACTGAGCTTTGATTTTGTGCGCCGTTGAAAGAAAAATCTGAAAAAATACGTTTTCATGTGCAGATCGTGCACCGTGGAATTTATCCAAAAAGCTTTGAAAGTTTGCACAGCTGGACATAAAGGTGTTTGAAGCTGAATGGATTAAAAACCGATTGGTCCAGAGCTTCCTGTACAAAAATGAGTGAAGACCAGTTTGATTCATAATACATGGAATTGCACATTTCATGCATGTGAAAACATGTAGCTGCGATCCGCCGGACCATTTGTGGTGCAGCAGGGACACCGTAATCCTGCAAGAATACCTGTCCTGTCTCAACGGGTGACAAAGAGTGTTTAAGTGTTTGTTTCAAGCAAAAACTGCTGTGAGAAACTTTCATCTTCAAAGCTGCTTGTGTTTATTCATTTATGAAACGTCTTTGTTGTTAATTCCAGAGATGGGGTTCCACCCTACCAATACCGCAAACAGCATCGCCGGGAGATGCACGAAAGTGCCAAAGTGAATGGGCGAGTGCCTCTACCTCATTTTCCAGTGAGTTATTCATGGGTTGTTTCCACCTTCTTTCTCCTTCACTTTCCGCCTCTACACCTCTCTCTTTGTAACTGTCTGTCTCTGCTTAAATTTCTGTGCTCCACCAGTGGAGTTGTGCATATTTAAGCTCTGCTGTGTCGCACCGTCTGTGATGGAGTATAAGAATAGCTGATGGTGAAAGAGAAAGCTGTCTAAATGCAGCTTGATGCCTGCCTAAGCTGTGCTCGCTGAAGCCTAGCAGACACGAATCCTCCTCTGTGACAGCCTGATGCCTCCCTCTGCAGCTTCTGCCACATCTTTGTAGGAAAACCTCGGCCCTAATTAGGCCTGGGAGTAAAGAGTCGAATTAAAACTCCACACGTAGCTTCCTGTTACAATGTGTGAATATAGTAGAAAGTAAACTGCCAATCTGTGAACTGGAACTCCCATCTTCTACCCAAATAAATTCAGAATAATGACTCAATGTAGATTTTTTTTTTTAACTTTAAATGACACTTTATTTTTCAATAAAAAAAAAAAACTGGTTCTAAATCAGGTGTCAGCAGCTTTTAAATAAACATGACTGCAGTACATGAACTCACACATGCAAGATGTCATTGGAGTCTTTATTAAGGAGGTCGTGTATGCTGTTTTAAATGATCATGTTTTCATAAAGTCACTTATTAAACATGGAAATAATTTATAATACAAACATTAAATCGATCTTCCTTTAACGGTGTCTCTCTAGAATGTGAATGCTATACTGTTTCTTATTATTTCACCCCTTTAGATGGACTTTACATTGTCCTTTACGTGTCTCCGTACAGTCACTCAGTAGAAAACTGTTTCCAAAAAATGTTACTGAGATGGACTGTATTTCCACTGCTTCAGTTTGACATTTCTTCCTCCAGCGCATGAACCGGATTCCAAAGGATATCCATGTGCAGCCAGAAAGGTTTGCTGCAGAGCTGATCAGGAGGCTGGAGGGCATCCTGAGGGAGAGAGAGGCTCGGGAGAAACTAGAGGAGCGACTGAAGAGAGTCCGATTGGTATGAACACTTTTTATTTTGTCTAGCAGGTCTGACAGCCCACATAGATTCAGTTTAAATTCATTTAGCATGTGTGTGGGAGTAATTGTTTGAGAGTTTGACATTGGAAAGCATTGTTTTCTGGCTCAATTACATGTAATATAATCCAACAGGGGCAGCTCATGTGTGCTGGTCAGATGGAAAAGTTCCTTTGTTTCAGCTGCCAAGAAAAAAACCCAAAATCTCAAAAAGAATTTAAATCATCATAGTACAAATGTTGGTATCAAAGAGCATTTTTCATGTTATTAACTTTAATTTCCTTAAACAAAAGAATGATTTAATAAGCTGACTGTAGATGAAGTATCTGTGGAGGCCAACAGAATGTTTCTGTGCCCAATAGTTGGAGATGCGCTCGTGGCCATCAGGTTTATCATTTCACAAACAAAGAAAACTTAAATCTGTCCGTCCTTAATGAAATAAATGAGGCCAGCCGTTTGAGTGGAGAGTTAAAAAAAAAAAAAAAAGCACCATGAATCATTTGGAGGAGGCTTTCCTTGGCCTGTCAGCAATCTGGCTTCATCGATGAATCAGATGGAGCACCTGCACGCTCCGCCACTCGTAAAGCCTGGAACAGTGAGCCGTCTGTTTGATGCCACTTGAACGCTGATAAAAAGGTTCCTGATACCACAAATGAAATGTCCCTCTGTACTCTGTGCCAAAAACGCAGCATCTAGGTGGACAGTTAATGTGGCAGCATGTGAAAGGAGGAAGGCTGCCATTACAGGGTTTGATGTTTGCTTCATGAAAACCTGGAGGCAAAGATTGACTTCATCAAGTAAAACTCGAGGCATCTGGAGAGTCTGAGAGGTTTGAGCCTCTGAGTGAAGACGCCTTGGTTCCATTTTAGAATAAATGATCATTTAATGTCATTTTTGTGAATAGAGAGCTGTATAGAAACAACAAAACGTGGTTTATATGAGAACCCATGTTAGTAGAAAGGCCATCTTCTGCCTGTATTACACCACTTGCAGCCAAATGGTGTTTTACTCTTAATTTGAAGAGATTAGAGCAGCTTCTATAAATTATAAACATTTCCTGCTTTTATTTTTAAACGTTATAAGGCTGCAGAGAAAAATGCTGCTCTTTTATTGTGAAATTGAGCCTAAAGCATATGTCGTAATGTGCTTATTGCTATATTTTACCTTTAAATTAACCCAAATCTGAGTGCCAGGTTTAACAAAATGTTTCCATGTGATTTTCTTTTTTTTGTTTAATATTTTATTTATCATCCACTGCATATCCTCCTCTTCCTCTTCTGTCTGTGCCTTCTTATCAAAACCTGCTATAAATGCTTGTAGCAACCCACTCGGTAAATCTCCCTGAAGCAGATTCTGTCACAGCACAGTTTGGTCCCAGTCAGTCAGAGCTGAAGCCAGATCGACTGCACTTGTCGTGACATGGAGCAACAGAAATGTGCTGTGTGCATACTGATGGGATGTGCTGTTGGGTTTGTTCATAGGCTTCTGCAGTTAGAATAAGAAGAATAGTGTTAATAGTGTAATAAATTCTCATCTTTTTTTAGACATTTTTAGATTTAAATTGCGTAGGATGTTTAATATGATAGAAATATTTGTTTTATTTGTTGTTAACTGGAATATTAAAATTGCCTGGTAAATTTAAAAGTGTTTTTTTATATGTTTTATAGTTTTATTTGATTGTTTTGGGGTGTTTTCTTTAATTTAATAGTCTTTTGTATGTGTGTGCTTTTGTATTGAAGGAAGAGGAAGGTGATGAAGTCACATTCTCCTCAGCTTCATCGTTACCCAGTCACAGGTTCCCCCCTAGTGCTTATTCACTGAATTACAACCCTCGTTATGCCGACACCACCTACAGCGGTCTGCTGGTTAGAGATGCTCATGACGAAAACCCTGAGAGTATCCTGGATGACCACGTCCAGCGGGTCATGAAGACGCCAGGCTGCGAGTCTCCAGGGACTGAACGCTACTCTCCCAAGTCACGTTCCCCAGACGGTTTCTCAGGAGTCAAAGGGATGGGGAAACATTCAACCAGACATGGGTACAGAGGAGAGTCGAGTCATGTGTATCACCATAAACATGTGCGTCACAACCACCAGACAGGTGTGGGAAAGCCCAAAGAGCAGGGAGAGACTGAGATGACCTCACGTGGTCATGCTGGTTTCCCCTGGACTGAAGACACGAGTTGTTATAGTTCAAAATCCCACATCTATGCAGAAGGCATGGGATCCAACCCTCTAGAGCAAACAGGGTTCAGGTGTGGAACAAACTCTTCATGTTGTTCACATACATTCTTTCTTTTTGGCTTTCTACTTACTGGTTGTGTTGTTTCATTTTGAACCGGCAGAAGTGGCTCTCAATGTAAGAGAGCATTGAAGAAAGGTGAGGCAATGCGACCGTATGATGTTCCAGGACCTGCAGAGGAGCTGGAGAAGAATCAGAAGATCCTTCTGTGGCTGATGGAAGGACAGAAAGAAAGAGCTCCGCACAAGAGGAGTCCATACGGGTCGGTGAACAGGTGTGTGCATATTGCTCACCGCTTGCATTAGCATAATTAACAGGGCGTGTTGTTTATATTTAAAGTTTCACCGAGTCAAAGAGGAACACGGACTGCGAGGGAACTCGTCTCAGCTTTGCAGACAGAGCCGGGCATTTGAGCTTCAACAATCAGCTGCGGAACAACGTGCAGCCGTTTCACCCTTTCATCCAGGACCCCACCATGCCCCCCAACCCCGCCCCCAGCCCCCTGATCCAGCTGGAGGAGGTTTGTCGGCGGCTTGAGGAGGAAAAGATTAAATCTGGACCTTTACAGCCCAAACAGAGGTGACAAGAACGTTTTATTACTGCTTTTATTTTGGCACTTGGTCGCTGCGGTCGTCCTCCGAGCCAGAGGCCATGACATCAGGCCTTCATCGTTACTGTTTTGTTCTGCTGCTTGTCAGTCTGTGTCTAAATTGAGGTTTTGTGTCCTTAAGGTATGTGATGGAGGTGATTCAGAGAGGTCGCACAGCAGTCAGACCGGCACCAGTTCACCCGCTCAACGTGGTACCCGCCGTTTCAGACAGCGATCTGTCCGAGCCAGAGTACGTCCACTCCGTCCACACAAGTCCTGCATCATTCACAGCCTCATTTATTTCTAAGTCAGAACCCCAAACTCCATCATCTTTATGGTTTTCTATCTCTTAAAATTATTTAACTTATTGATTTGGAACAGTGGTTTACTTTTGGTCGTCATGGTAAAAATATTTCCCACCAGGCCATAAACATCTGATTAGTCTCAGAGGATGAAAACATGAGCTCTCCAGCTTCTTTTCCATGAAGACCAATAAAAAAAGGTTGTAGAGGAAATAGAGATGCATGTCTTCTGTGTTCCAGCAGAGAAAAACTAGCTGGAGAATTACAGAGCAGGTCAGTTTTTGATGTTCGGCACCTGTTTGATGTTTGATTTCTCTCTCCGATAAAGGTGCGCAGAAGAAATGTGTTAGAGAAAGATGAAAGGCAGATTTTGTGGCAGACCCGGTGTGTTAATCCTCCCATCAGAGCTGCAAGGGCTACAGAAACAAACCCAATCTCTCAGTAGCTCAGATTCCTTTTTGGATGAAATAAAAAATAGTAGGTGAAGAATGTGATCTGAAACTATAAAGACATGAAGAAAATATTTGTATCCTCCTGGTAAAGACAGAAAAACTCAGTGGTTGAGTAAATATCTTGAAACTGACAAAAGTTAGAATTTACTGAAATCGACTGAGGAAAACCGGCTTTGCTTTTTAATTTTGGACCAACAGAATAAAATAAAACAGAAAACTTATGAAACTAGCCTTGATAAAATGATGATACTCATAGAAGAGATAATTAGACCATAGAAACATACGTGTAATTAGGACCAAAGCCGTTTTCAAGCTTTTCATCAGCCATCCAGCCTGTTTGGTGGTTTGGTGTCATAGTGCACCACACTGAACATGAACCAGAGAAAGCAAAGACCAGAGCTGTCTGAGGAGCTCAGACAGAAGATTATAACTCAAAGATGGAGGAGGATTTCTGAAGAGACATACCTTTTGCTGTCTGTTGATGGACAGGTGAACGTGATGATGTCCACTCACAGCAACATGGTGACTGATGACATCACTCAGCTGATATTAACTCCAAATAACCTTTTCTTCTGTTGTACATGTAGTAATACCAGCTAGTGAGTAACAGTAAAAGTATTTAAAGGTTGGATATGAGACATTTTTATAGAAAGCTACATTTTTTTAAACATAATACCTCCACGGGACATTTAGAGGGGTGCAGAATGAAAGTATAGTATTTTCTTTAGAAATTATATTTGAATTAAAACATAATAAAATATTGATTTTAAAGGGCACGAAGTTAGCACTATGTTTACATCTACCAGTCAAAAGCGACACCATTTATGGTTGACTAAAATGGTAAATAGTCCGAAGCTGGTGCTGTAGGAAATGGCGAAGTCGGCAAGTCACAAAAGTCCCGGAGATTTCGTGATCCTTCTCAGAAGAGGAGCGACCGGAGAAGATCAAAAACCACAGTGAGTTTAGGTGAAGCTACAATAGATGGACCCAAATTAAACATCTGAACAGCATCAAAATGCACGTGTTGAACCTGATGTCTCGACGACTGGAAACCGCTTTTTTTTAATTTAATTTTATTTCCTATATTAAAGAGGCCCTTCCATTAATAACGGTTCTTCTGAGGTTTCTGTTGAATATTTTAGCTCCACAGGTGTTCTTACCTTCACAGTGGGGGTGAAAACAGGTCAACAACTTCTCTTTCAGTTTTTATCTCTTAAACTACGCAGGTGGTGATAAAACCCGAGTCCGAACGGCCTGCATCTGTTTCGTCACAACTTTGTTTGTTAGTATTCGGCAGTCCCGCAGTTGAAACCACGCCTAGCATGCTGCTGGCTAAAAGCTGTAGCATAAGACGTATCAAACTGGAAGAGACTACTGTTGCCATGTGCAGTGGGGCAGGAAACAGTATACCTTGCTCTCATAGGCTAGTTTGTTAGCCAATCTGAGTCCAGCAAATTCGAATAATGAATATTAATGAGTTGCAGCCCGAAGCCTGACGAATCTTGACACAGATAGATTGAAAGATGTGTTAATCAGTGTTTCTTAATGTTTTTTAGATATAAAATGTTTCATAGTACTGGTTAATACTTAAGAAATAACCACAAAGTCCTGAAATTTGTGTGAAATGGCCATTTTAATCCCTTGTGGGGAAATTTGGCTCTGCATTTGACTCATCATCACCGTGAAGTGAAAAGCAGAGGGCTAGACTACGCCGCTCGCTTGTATTAAGTTGTTGTATTAACTACTCCATTCACACACTAGATGTCACTGTGGTGTTCATGTTCCTTATCCAACCTTTAAACTGAAATGATAAAGTATTTAATGAATATTAGAAGACAGTAATTTCTTTAAATTAGATATTGGTGTTCACTCTTGGTTAACAGATGTCTGTAACTAAAAACATTTTAAATAATAAATTACCAGATCCAGATATCCTGTTACTAACAACATATCTGTGAAATCCATGCATTCCATCTTTGTTATATTGTCATGTTTGTTGATTATAAAGAAAATGACAGTTGGAACACATTTTTTTTTCCAACTTTTTAAAAAATAAACGTCACATTTTCCAATTGTTGCTCCATTTATAGACATAAAGCCACTAGAAAGCCGTCGTGTGAAAACATCACCGTGGCGTACTACTTCTGCGAGGAGCTGATTCCGTACAGGACGTCCGTCAAAGGGAGAGTGGTGACGCTGGGACAGTTTAAAGAACTGCTCACAAAGAAAGGAAACTACAGGTAGTAAATATTTTCACAAGAGATGTTGTTTTCTGTGAATAAAAGATCACATTTCTAAACTCCTCTTTCTTTAAATGGTTTATTTACCTGTGTAGATATTATTTCAAGAAGGTGAGCGATGAGTTTGACTGTGGGGTAGTGTTCGAAGAGATACGGGAAGATGACGCGGTGCTGCCGATCTTCGAGGAAAAGATCATCGGAAAAGTAGAAAAAGTGGATTGACATGCACGTTAGAAGAGGAAGGAGTCAAAGTCAGCAGATGAAAAGTGGATGACGGTGAAGAGGAAGTGATGCAGCAGAAACGTGGAGGATTAAAACAGCAGTCGGCTTAGGAGTAGAAGAAGAAATAAAAGACCACAGTATCTTTCTTGTGGGGTATCATGTAGCATTGTAAAGTTTTTTTAAGAGACGAAGAGCTAAAGTGCTACTGAAGCTACATATTTTTGATAAACTTGCGTCGAAGGATTTTCTGCACTTGTAATTTTTATATGTACAGTTTGTGTTAAGGCTCCTTTTTTTATTTTAAATACAAAATGTCACATTTAAAAAATGTTGGAGATGGTGACGATTCTAATATATGTTTCTCATTATTTCTCAGATGTTTGTGCACATCTAAGTGCTTTTATATGTTTGTTGTTTAGCGTCTTGTTTTTGAGTTATGATCCACTGAAAATGTCTCTAGGATTTCTAAACCATATCAGGATGTGTTACTGTCTGTTTGAGTTCTCTGGATTTAAATATAAAATATTTCTTCTAGTTAGTTAATGTTAACAACCTCTGAATATAATCCGACACTAAATGCATTTTAAATTGCAAAAGGGAACCTATGCAAATTAATATAAAATGTCGTTTTCATAATAATAACTAAGTTTTGCATTTGTAAAATTAGGAATAATATCTTTAATTTATTACAATGGAATCTGCACAATGAGTTGAAATCCTGAGGTTTTAAAGTTTGGATGACAGATTATACATGTGAAATATTGAAGCATTTTTTTATTTATTAATTTGAAAGATTTTTTTTTTTTTTTTGGTTTTGTATTTTCCGATTAAAACCAGTTTCTACTGAGTGCCACTTATCTAGCTTTGTTAGCTTTACAGATTGAAGCTGAAACAATAGGCGTTACATCTTGAGTTTTTTCATCAAACAACATGTTACTTTGTTGCAGATGAACTAGAGGATGCAGAATCTGCTGCGGTCAATGTTTTCTTTTTAATTCCCAGAACAATTAAAACCTTAATCGCTGTTTAATTGGTCTGTGATTTTAAAAAGCAGCAGGTTAATTTCTAATCTGAAGCCTCTCTCTCTCTCTCATCATGTTACAACTTGTGCCTGAAGAATAGTAGGATCTGTAGTAGATAACTTCACACCAAAGAGGAAAAATCAAGCTGTAGAACATCCTGTTTTACATTTACACACATTTAATCTTTATTAAACCCATTTTATTAGTTTAAAACTAGAATCTGAATGGCTGCAGGTAAAACTTGTATTTCGGTTATCTGCCAATGTAAATGACATTATTTTTCTGAACAAAAAGCACAAACTGATAATAATCAGCAGGATTAGTGAAGAAAAAAAATGGAATTTCAAGGCCGACTTGTTTTTTTGTATTCTGTTCCTCTTTGTGTTGGATCCCATTTTAAAGAGTGAGTCATTTAAACAGCTCTGGCCCATTTGGAACAGAAGAGAACACTAATGGACCTTGAATCTATGCTGAGTCGGGACTTTATCTTCCTGCTGTTTTTTTTTTTTTATGAGAATACTAACTTAATTCAGTTTAATATATTTGAAGCCCACTACTTTCCAGAGATCTGTTGGCTGTTAAATTATAATTTGATGACGTTATTAAAAGACTTGTTTTTATTTGATGTAATTCTTTTCAGACATAGTGGATTGACTCTGTTCTTATTACTCTGAAAAGAATTTCTGTTTGAAATCAATGAGATGTGTATAAAGAACAGCAGAGTGCCTTTATTACTATGCTAATAATGTCTTCAGAGTTACTTACAGAGGGGCATAAAAACCAGGGATTTTACTTTTTAGATGTTAATTTATTATTTTGTGAAGTTGTTTGTGTTTATTGTTTAATATTCGGTCTTTTATATGTAGATATGTTGATCTGAAACAGTCGAACAAGCAGCTCAACCATCAGATCCTCAATCCTGGACCTGTTTCTCTTCACTAACGAGCATGGTAACCATTTAAAGGTACCTGAATAATAAATAAATGCAATAAACTAGTGTTTGAGTGTAATTTCTCGAATTTAACACTTCTGATATTCGAAATGATGAAAATGTGTTGACTCTTTCACAGATGAAACATTGAAGAAGTTTAAGGAAAAAAGTCTGATTTAATTTCAAATATGATCATGTTTTTGTAGAATTTTGGTTCTTCGGTATAAAAGTTTGAACATTTGCACATGATTTCATTGATAAACTTGCGCATTTGAAAGAACCTTTCATAGTTTACACTGATAGTAATTTGATTATTATATTTTGAAACAGACTTTCAATTATGTCAACTTACCTTAAAAGGACCTTTTTTTTCTTAAAAATATTTACCAAGAAAAACAAGCAAATAAAAAAATACGTGATTAAAATGTGATTTAAAACATTCTGAGAGATTCTTCTAAATTGTCTATTTGATTTCAAAAGACAGGTTGATTAATCTGTTATGAAGATTTGATAAATACCTAAATGAAAAAATGAACAGATACAGTTGAGAGTCAGAATTACTGTATGCATCCTTTAGGCCACCTTATGTAGAAAACAAGTTTCATGATAAAGAGATATTTTGACATATTTGAGGTAAACATTTTGGTAAACGTAACCAAATTGCAGTAGCAGCTCTCTGCTTGTCACAGGATGGATTCCATCAAGCTTCTGGCTTTTATTTAACTAATTAATTGAAAAATGGACTCAGACAAATTCTTGCGAATTCTAGAAGAAAACACAAAAGCAATCAAGCTCCTCCAGAGAGTCAAAAGACCACAACGTGATCTATAAAGTAACTCTTTACAACAAGAAACAATCAAATAATAGATCCCGAAGCAGCAAATTAGATGAAATGTACAGAAGGTTTATGGGTTTTGGTGAAAATATTAGTGAAAAATTCAAAAAAACAAAGATTTTACACAGCAACAAAAACTGCCAAGCTGTAAGAAAATGCAGAAAAGTGTTAATAAATGTATATTTTATTAGCATTTATAGGTTGGATTTATTTTTATAGCTTCTTCATTGACAGCAAAATAAAATTTATCATTATCATTAAGGCAGTTGCTGGATTCTGAAGAGAAATCTGCAGTGTTTTATTGGGACCACAGATGGCGCTCTTCCTGTACGTGATGGAAGATTTGTTTCAGTCTCTCACTGCTCGCTCTATTAAAAGCTGGGAGGGAAACATGACAGATTACTTACAGAAAACACATGTTCACATCATGTAACTGACTAAAAAGCAATCTGAATTTTCTTCTGTGGAACTAAACAGAACATATTGTGGATTAGAGTAAAAATCAGAGTGCACACTGACAAACAGCTTTAAAAAAAAATCTTTTAGAATAATATAAATGATGGTTATTAAAGGGATTGTTTTCACCTTGAGTGATAAACAGTGCCTTTTATTTGAATAAGATACTGGAAGCAACTGACACCATGTTCTGCTGTTGCCATGTTGGGTTAGTCATGCTGCACTAAGCCACAGGCCTTAATTGGACACAAGATCGATGACCACATCAGGGATAAAAGCAGCCTGTTTGGGTGGTTTGTGTTTTCATTCTACTCTTTAAAAGCCGCTGTATGACTTCATCCTGCACCCTGTCGTTTCTTTTTGCTGCTCATGACTGAATTTATGTGAAACGTCCCGACCTGCCTTTTGACACTTTTCATCTCACTCACTCTTATTTATGATCTCAGTCTTTGCATCTGGTCCGTGGTTCACTGTTTTACAGAACATTAAAAAAGCAGGTTAAACATGAAGACATTCTGTTGTAAATGAAAGTCTTGCCAACCGTGTCCTTGTCATTGTTTTTTATTTGATCTCACAATGTTACATTTCCCAAAGAGCCCAGAGACATGCAGAAGTGCCTCCCCTGAACATTCAAATTACAATATACTGAAAGGTTATTATTGATTTATTTTTTTTTGCCTCATAACATCAGAAAAATGTCTACACGTCAGCGCTTTAAATCCTGGGAATTTACTTGTTTTAGTAACTGGTGATCCATATTAGAAAAATGAATAAAAATCCACCATGATAAATCATGTTGAGAGTTCTGAAAGAATCTAAACAAACACACACTATTTTCCCAGTAAAACTAGAAGACAACTAGAGCTATAAACTGTTCAACAAATGCTAACATTATTACGCCCCGAAGCAATTTCCAAGATAAATTACACTGGAGTTTCCAAAGCAACCAAATACCCGGAGCAGGTTCTGTCAAGGTTAACGGTGATGTCGTCTGCAATAGATTTTCAAGAATTACTTCTAACCTCCTGACAGAATGGATTTCTGTACCTTTACGTTGGTAAATGTAATAACAAACTACCACTTTATGCATGTTTAATCAGTTAAAGTCAGTTTATTTGTTTAGAATCTTTTCCCAACAATAATTAACTGAAAGCACTTCACATAAGCAACATGACATCAACTAGTTCTGATTCTGATGCCACTTGTATACAGATCAGATTATTATTATGTGAAATAGTAAAAAGGTTTCTGTCTAAATAAACTAGCAGATTTTACTAAATCTTCATTTAAGCACAATCCGTCATCCTGAGCAGCAACGAATCACCTTTAACAGGAAGAAACTCTAAAGCTTCTTTTATCACAATCAATTCTATTTAGAATCTTTGCCACAGTGAAATTTTTGTTTGCTCGCTAGCAAAGTGCAAACATTCTCTGTTAATAGAGATTATGTTGGTGTGAATTAAAAAAAAAGAATTATTATCCCCAAAACTTACACTAAGATTATAAAATATCACATTTTACATTTAGAGAAACTTCGGAATCAAGTGATAACAGATTCCTCACTGAATAATAAAATCTGTGTCATACAGACACAGCAGATACTTGTGTGAGTTTGTGTGAATGAAATAAACATGTGCTGTCTGAAAAATAGTTCTCTATTTTGAATGAAACTTGTTTTGGTTCAGACCTGTGTGTTTTTGTGCTGTTCCTCCATTAATTCCCAGTGACAGCCTCATTATCCCAACGCACATTACAGCTCTTATGTATTCATTTACAAACTTGTAAGATCTCTTAAGTCATCCTTTCAATTGATCTTTCTGCACAACATCACAGTCGATTGGTTGATTTTGTTTACTCATTAGCCTCAAGTTCTGTTCTCACATCCCAGAGAAACATCGTTCTCTCCTCTCTTTCACTCGGTCTGTTTCATAGCCGTTTCCTTTTCAGGCTGCAGAGCAGCAACGTGTGTCGTAAGGCATCAAGGACAGAAACTTGTATTTCTTGGTATTTGCTGTCTCTCTGGATCAGACCTGTATTGTTGACTTTTCATTGCAACATACCCTGCATGTCCTCTCTTTGTTGAGAATGCAGAGTATTAAAATGATGTGTTTACTAAACTCCCCCTCAGTCACAGTTGTTATAGAACTGAATTCAGCTGCCTCGTACAATCTATTATGTGTGGGCCGAATCACAAAACCCTGCCAACATTTATTGTAGAAGTACTATAGAAGGAAACAATAAATATAACAGCAACCCCGTCTGAAATGACACAGCAGGTTTTGAAATAATTTTTTGCTTCATGCATAAAAAATCACAGCTTGGAGGAGGAAGCTACACTTATTAAAAGTCTTTCCATGGGTAATAATGAAATGCTGGAATTTGTGCACATTAAAAATGCACACTGAGACACATTGCGCATTTGTTTTCAGCAAAAATAACCCCTTCATGCTTTGAAGCTGCTTAAACGTAACTACCACCTTTGCCTCATATAGTGTTCAGGGATCTATGAAAATGTTAATTAGCAGAGCTAAAGTATCCCTGGGCCTGATAGTAGGAAGCTCAGTCGGCTGCTTCACCAAGGGAGAAATGTAATGGCTCTGCACTGCAGGAGTGTGATGGTGCTTTCAAGCAGAAATAACATAAACACACTGCTTAGTTTTTAAATTAAGTGCTTGTTTCAATACATCTTCATGTAAAATCAGCCTGCTGTGACATAAAAATAGACAACCTGTTTAAAAATGCATCATGTGGTCGCAACACTTCAGCTACTGAAGCAGCATGAACACAGTCAGTTCAACAAAAGCTTATGTTCACATCAGCAGTTAAATAAAACCGTCTCTGCTCTGTTTAAATGATCATTTCTGCATTTAAATATTCATGTTTAGTTTTTTGATGCTTCATCTCTGATGGATTCAATTATATTTCTGTTTCCATTTAATATTTATTTGAAGAGTCCATCTAAGTTTAAAGGTAAAGTAAGTAAGAATTAAACCTTGTCGTCAAATCTGAGTCTGGCAGTTCATGTAGACAAATAAACAGTCTGTTCTCAGCCACTCACCCCCTCCCCTCCCTGATTTTTCTGTTGGGTTGCCAGTTCCAATGTTGATCCTCATTTTGTTTCTCTTGTATTTGTTACATTTTTGGGAATGTCTGAAGGCCTATTTGTTCAGTGTTGAGTTTTCCTAAGTGCGTTTGAATGCCCCAAAACGTGCAGCTCGGCTGCTCAGTTGGAAGGATGTGGTGGTTTATTACTTTCTGCTGCTGCTCGTTGTGCTGATTGTGTTGAAGACTTGGCAGCCTTGCAGAATCAGCCTCGGTGGGACATTAAATTGTTGTGTGAGTATTTCAATGGAAAATTGTTACATACTGTAACTTTAACAACTGAGATTGATTACATTTCAATCTCCATTAACTTCCTGTGAATGAGTGATGATCTAAACAAGACTATTAAACTTTTTATAAAACAATCTATCTGACAAATTTACAGATAAACAGCTAAAACCACAAAAACTCCTCATTCTGAAATAGCTTATTAAATAAATATGTCTGAAATAGACAACTGAACAAAGTTTATTTTCAATTTTTTTTTCCAAAAACTAAACTGGGATGTATTAAAAGCATAAAGTAGCTCATGCTTGTTAGCAACAAACAACTGATGTAAAATCCTTTAATTTTTTTCCACAGAGTTCATTTTGATGAATAAAGTCCCAAAATCAATTTCCCAGAAAGTCCTTTATTTGGTCATAATGCTCCTCGTGTATATGTGAGAGCTGTGCAAAATAAATCATTATGTTTTTAAAATAGTCATCTAAGAGTAAAACTGCATCTCTTTACACAATGTTGAGCCTTTAAACTGAAACATTCTGAACATCACACCAACAGAGAGCTTCTTTTATTTGTACAGCTCTGAGGAACGTCATCGCCTCAACACAAAGACCGACTGACAAGCTACGTTTCTTCACAGCTTCGATGACATTTGATAAATTTTAAAAATACACAACTCTTAAAAGACAGAAGAGAAACAAACATACTCATTTAAAGTCACTGAAATGATTAATTGTTTTTACACCAAAGAGAAACATGCCAGTAATACAATAACTGCAAAACACAATAAAAGCCCAAACATGAGTGCATTTCTGAAGGATTTAAAATTCATAGAACCAGAACTCTTTGATTTTTCATTCCACGCCTCCCTGCACCCGACTCTTACTCATCTTACAACAGTTTCCAGAGCAGATTTTCAGATTTTTTTTAAATTTTACAAATAAATTCTTTACATGATTGAATAGCATCTGCATGCAAGATATAAAACAAACACCCTGCTCCACCCAAACAACCCCCCACGATAAATGAAGGAGGAGTTCTAAAATGAGTCCATTAGTTGCGTGTGAGTTGATGTAAAGAAGAGATAATTCCCTGAATAATGAGGCAGTAATGATGAACCCGTGGAGGCGACTTGTTGATCAGTCACAAATTAAAAGATTCAACTGTTCCTATTGAACTAAACTACACACAGGAGAGGCACAAAGACCCTAAAGTCTACATTTCGGTTCATAGCTGCCAACTTTGGTCATCACTGAAACCATTTCAAATTTAAAAAGCACATTTCTGGGGTTCTCCTAAAAGTGTTGGAGTATTATCAATTCTAAAGCTCTGTTAAAAAATCAAACAAACAAAAAGATGATCAAGATCTGGTTGAGTTAAATTATGAAAAGATGTAAAAATACAAATTTGAAGGGATGTTGGGATGTAATTTAAAAATTGTTTGGATAAATAATGGGAGAGTTATCTCCCTCTTAAAACCCTCTTACATTCTCCTCGTCCTTACAGTCCACCACCCAAAAACTGATTATCGTGCTAAACATTTCTATGTGATGTTATCTGAACTGCAGGGGTCACCGGTCAAGTTGATTGCTGAAAGGGCAAATTTAGTGTCACTGTAGCTTCTCTGGGCTCCACTCGTCTCGGCCTGTTGATCATTTCACATTCGTTCTGTCGCATGTTCTCCTCGTTCATCTGAGACACCTCGGTGGAGGCCGCTTCAAACCCCGGCCCAGTGTTTGCTACGTGAACCACGTGAACTTTGTTTCTCCTGTTTTTGATCAAGATGCAGCTGAAGACCTTCTTAAAGCCTTTGCGAAAGTGCTTTGACACCAGAGCATAAACGATGGGGTTGACGCAGGAATTGGCGTAGGCCATGCAGTGGGACAGGAGCCTGAAGGCGAACGTGGTCTGATTGAAAGGAAAATCCCCGTACAGGTAACACAATATCACCACATGATACGGCAGCCAGCATATACAGAAGAGCACGGTGACGATGATGATCATTTTGGTGACTTTACGTTTGGCCCTTTTGGATTCTGACATGCCGTCCAAAGGGTCAACAGCCGTCCACAGGTACTTGATCGTTCTTGTGTAGGAAAGGCTCACAATCAGCACCGGGATGACGTAACCAAACAGGAAGGTGCACGTATCCAACACCTTACGATTCTGCTCCTCCCATCCAGGGATGCAAACAGTACTGTTGTTGTATTCAATCAGGTCATAGTAGTTGAGATATGGACCTGCAAAGACCAGGGACAGACCCCAGATAACCACCATGGCGACCACGGCATTACATGGAGTTCTCAGTTCTCTGGAGCGCAGCGGGTAGCGAATGGCCAGATACCTATAAAAACAAACATTTACATATTTAGCTGGAGGGTCCTGTGATGGATGGGTGACCTGTTCAGGTGTAGCCCTGCCTCTCGTCTAATAACCACTGGAGGTAGGCACCAGCTCCCCGTGACCAGGAACAGGAACAAGCAGATAGAGAAGATGACTGATTGACCTTTAACAGGTTTTTATGTTCAGAAGTTTCCACAATAAAAGCATAACTTTAGATTTGAACAAAAGAAGCTTAATGATTCTTCTGAATGTTGGTTACTCTGTTATAAATAATAATAATAAATCATGTGCAACTTTACTGATACTAATTTAAATGTTTTTTACACACTGTTATAAATTTAAACTTTAGTCACAAAATAAAAGACATTTAATGTTTTTTGCTCATCTTGTTCTTTCCAACGCTTATCAGAAAAAATAAAGTTTCAAAGCTTCAAAAGCTTTGAAGCAGATGGAGATTCTCCTTTTAGGTGTCTGTATGTGAAACCTGCGCTTTAAGACAGATAATGGACAAACGATGAAATGCTTTATCACGTCTAATGAAGTTACAGCTGAGATATTTAGAAGAAAGTCTCTTGTCCCACTGTACCTAGAGTTTAACAACACTGATGGTACATTTAATAAAAGAAAATGCCACTTGTAATTTTCCCCTATTTGAATAAAGAAAATGTTTACTGAAAAACAAACAAACTAAAATGTGTCTTCTGAACCAATATTTTTAAGTTTTATTTATTTATCTATTGGTATCGTCATTCAGTTTGACTGAATGAGGAATAAAATGGCCGAATGCACTTTATGTGCAGTCATTTGCAAAACAGCCATTATTTTGCTGAATATATTAACAATAAACAGAGCCGAGTTAGTCTGTATGCAACATTTTTTTAACAATGCCAACTAGATATTCTTTAAGATCTGGTGATTCGATGGCAGCTGTTTGTGCTCCAGTCCTCCGTGTGACCTTAAATAAGCTATGAAAAATTAACTAATTATAAAAATATAGTCATTAATCTTAAAATATGCGTAATAGTCACAAATATTTGTATTATATGAATGTTTTCTGGCTGGTATCGCCAGTCATTTCAGGTAAAACAACAGATTCATGTCCTGTCTTTTCACGCTCACTGAATACTTCAACAAGCTCTCCAGAAAAAGAGAGAACAGCTTCTCTGGTCTTTGAAATTTCCCTGAAAGGGGGACAAAGCCACTTATGTTTGACATGAAAGGTAAAAAAAAGACACTTTGAACCTATTTGTATGGAGCTTCTGCATTTTGCACAAGCAACATTATTTTCTACAGACACGACTCCAAATACTTGCTAACATGCACAGAGATTCAGATTTAATGACTTCTATTTTTTATTTTCATTTTTATTTGCTGACTCATATCATTAAATGTAATGAAGATTCAACCCAACCTGCTTTGTTAGTGTACTACTTCATGTTAAAAATGGCAACAACAATACTACAGTGGGGCAAAAAAGTATTTAGTCAGCCACCAATTGTGTAAGTTCTCCCACTTAAAAAGATCAGAGAGGCCTGTAATTTTCATCATAGGTATACCTCAACTATGAGAGACAAAATGAGGAAAAAAATCCAGAAAATCACATTGTCTGATTTTTAAAGAATTTATTTGCAAATTATGGTGGAAAATAAGTATTTGGTCAATAACAAAAGTTAATCTCAATACTTTGTTATATAGCCTTTGTTGGCAATGACAGAGGTCAAACGTTTTCTGTAAGTCTTCACAAGGTTTTCACACACTGTTGCTGGTATTTTGGCCCATTCCTCCATGCAGATCTCCTCTAGAGCAGTGATGTTTTGGGGCTGACGCTGGGCAACACGGACTTTCAACTCCCTCCAGAGATTTTCTATGGGGTTGAGATCTGGAGACTGGCTAGGCCACTCCAGGACCTTGAAATGCTTCTTACGAAGCCACTCCTTCGTTGCCCGGGCGGTGTGTTTGGGATCATTGTCATGCTGAAAGACCCAGCCACGTCTCATTTTCAATGCCCTTGCTGATGGAAGGAGGTTTTCACTCAAAATCTTACGATACATGGC
>SSNP01000046.1:1636121-1793613 GCA_006937955.1 Pachypanchax playfairii
TAAAAATCACTCAGCTAAAAACGAAAAGAGCAGATGTTCATCTCTGCCTTGGATACATTGCTTCCAGCAACATTTGTAGCAGAATTGATCTTTTATAATGAGAATCACTGATGAGAGACTTGTCTCTGTCCATTTCTGGCCTGCAACAATGTCATACAGAAGCCCCTGACCAGCAGCATGCTCATGAGACGATGTCGCTCCTGACGTCAATGTGCGCTTGTGTATTGCTGCACTCTGACAAGTACCACAAAATTGAAACTAAAGTGATGCGTTTGAAGATGAGTCACAGTCCTACACACGATGCAGCATGTTTAAAAACATTTTTTTTTAGATCATATAAAACTGTCTGGTTTGTGGTAAAATTTTGGAAACATTCATATAAATTCATATACAGTATGTTAAGCATTTTTTTAATCTAATTTCAGACCAGAATCAGCTTGTGAGATGAGACAGGCATGAAATATCTTTTTTTTTTATTATGGGAATAAAAAGAACATTTAGCTATTTTATTTTTGCTCAAATATGCAAAAAACTGTTATCAGCAGCCTTTTGTGCTTTAATATTTGTTATTCTTTTGCACCACAGTTCTCTCAGTTTTAATCCTCCTTTACTTGAGTATTGTCTTCAGATTCAATAAGGCTTCATTTCAGGAGCGTTGTAGTCCAAAAGGCAGAGAGATGGGCAGATGGAAGAGGATGTTGGGTTTGTTTCAAGTGGATTTGAATTAGCTCTTCATGCAAATGTTCCAAGAAAATAACAAAACTCTCATTTTTCACTGAGAAGATTTCAATGCAACACTTATTGAATAAACGTGGTGTTGATTCCCAGAAAATGAAAATCCTTTATAGAAATCAGTCAATAAAGCAATTCCTTTCAAACAGTTAAATCTGTGTGTTTGGTTGGATTTTGTGTACAAACATTTTCAAAAATTGACTTAAATGAGGAAAGTTTTTAAAAAAATAGACGTTTCGTCTCCAAGTAGATGAGGTGCTTGATCAGCACCGCAGTATTTGCATTATATTTGGCATTTTAACCATCTGAGAGATCAGAGCAGGAAAGCAACCCACGCATCTGTGATCGCTGCTTAACAAGCTCAAGCTGAAACCATCAGGATTAGAAAGGAGAAGAAACAACACAATAATTCATGGAACTGCTTTCAAGCAAGAAATCAACTTGATCCCGATTGAAGAAGCACAAAGAAGGTTACTAATTACCGAAATCAAAAGCTTAATGTGTCAGATGAAAAACGTGGCATACAGTTAAATCACTGATACATAGCGGCACCAGTGTGATTAAAAATTTACAGAGCCGAGAAAACAACAGTTACACTGAGAATTTTAGACTTGCTGCTGCTTTTTATACGGACAGGTGGGATTTTATTGTGTTAGACTCCTTAAAAACAAGAAAAAATCCAAATAAAAAAAGCATTTGAATTTTAGGCAAAACATAGGAAACAATAAACTTCAACATTCTTATAGTCATTATTTCTGCTGCTGGTGGTTTATCAGCATCACCAGAACCATCACAGAGTGCAAATATAATGCTCCGATGACTGTCAGTTAAAGTTGAGAGAAAAGATGCAGGAATGTATTTAATACATTTATGAGGAAGAAGTAACATCTGCTGGCTGCTGCTGAGGAGGAATTCACAGCTCTGTATCTGTGCCAGACCTAAGCAATCCCTCTTTCCTTCCACCGGGGAAAGCAATCTGACCTGATATTAAATTTCCATCTGCAGTGAGATATCAGTGGTGAGACTCCAGTTAACACAGAACATGTTTAAGTCCTGCTGGTATCAGAGGAAACGGGGACAGACAAACGGGAGCTTAATGATCGTGATGACAAAGCATGCAGCACCTGACTTGCAGGGAAATTTGCAGACTTTTGTTGAGCTTGTTGTCACAATGATGTGAGAGTATATTTAGAGATTAAAAAAAAAGAATGTGGAACAAAAACAGCTAGAAAAGAGGGGAGGAGGAGGAGGATGACAGGGGTGTAGCGCAGCCAAAACCAGCATCAGAGGGAACACATATTGGTGGATTCACAATGAGCCTCATAATACTGAACATTTTACTTTATCACGAATAAATGAAGCTTGAATCCAGAAGATCTTGTTTAGGATTTCTGTGCACGGTCGAATCCAAACTTTAGTAAGAAGCTGCATTTATATACGAACATGTAAAATCTGAATATAATGGATAATTATTGGAAATGTTTGGTGGAAGGACATATTTTTCATTTGCATGAACAGGAACATTAGCATGCAGATCATGCGGTGTGATAAACCTACCGGACTGATGTTGGGTGGACACTATCCAAAGCTTCCACGCTCCTCTCCGATTAGAAATACTCCCAGCGGACCTGCGCTGTCAAGACGCTCATTCTCTTTGTACTGAAGCCTCTCTTTGACCAGTGTACATCGCTATCTGCCTGTGCTGCTGCTGTCTTTCTCTCTGTCTCTGCCTGGCTCCCCCACCACTCTCCCCCTGTGAGGACTCCTCCTCCACATTCACTTTAATGCTCACACTTCACTGCAGAAAAAGGACGAGAGAGAGAGAGAGAGAGCTGAGGTATGGAGGGATGTAGCGGCGCATGTTGGTCCTTTTACAGTCACTGTATAATCAGGAGGTTATCTAACAGATCAAACAACTGTCACTTATGAACAACTTTGGAATGGTACAGCTTAAACTGCAAGTGAATACACAGAAGGACCAGAAGTAGCATGAAGGAGCACAAAAAAGTATCTATCCATCTGTCCGTCATAGTTGAGTGGGGGGGCAACACGTTTAGGAGGGGAATCCCTATCTACAGCTCCTCCTGGGGGATTCTAAGGTGTCCCACACCAGAGGGGAAATTTGTTCCTTCAAGTAAAGTCTGGGTCTGCCTGGGGTCTCCTCCAATGGGAGATGCCTGGTAACCCTCCACGGGGAGACAACTAGAAGGCATCCTAACCAGATGCCCAAACCACCTCAGCTGACTCTATTGGCTCTACTTCAAGCTCCTCCTGAATGATGGAGCTCTTTAACTTATTTCTCCGACTGAGCCCAGCCACTACGAAGACTCATTTCAACTTCTTCTTCTTTTCAACTTCCATCTCATAGATGGGTCAGAACATAGACAGACCAGTAAATTAAGAACCTTGCCTTTTGGCTCACCTCTTTCTTTATTAATACAGAGCAAAGCAAATCCCATTACTACAGAAGATGTCCTAATCTGTCGATCCCTCTCGTGGTCCATCCTGAGGTTCCCGAACCAGACCCCCTCCTCACTATGGCTTCATCTTGAGATCCTATCCATGAAAACCACAAACAGGATTTGCGACAAGGTGACATTGTCTGACCAAGGTGACCTTGGCGAAGTACAACCCGCACAAGGAACAAGCTCGAGAATGAGGATGCATCTCTCGCTTTGGTTGTATGAGGACCAGTTAACTTGTAGAAGCAGGCCTTGGAGCCCGTACTCCTGCAGCAGCCCTACAGAATATCCTGGGGGACCCAGTCATAAGTCTTCTCCAAACCACAAAACACATCCTGGGAAAGAGCAACTCTGATCCTTCTGAATCCAAGGTTCAACAATTGGTCAAAGTCTCCTTTCCAACACCCTAGAATAAACTTTCCCTGGGAGGCTGAGTGTGATCCTCTGTATTTACAGCACTCTATCCAGAAAAAAAAAGAACAATCCTACATTCTGCATTCCGTTGGAGCTTTCGCTGGTGGCTTTCAGCATAAATTCCAAACCTGTCTCTCATTCTTTAATTCCCTGGATTGAAATAAAAATAAAAGCCCTTTTGGAACTTTCATACGTGTAATACAAACAAAGATCCTAAAATCTGCAGGAATTCAAAGTCAAATGACTGGTTGAATCTTGTGAGCTCGGATTGGTATTTTATTTAAATAGAGAGCTTTTTATAAACCACTTAAAGCACTTAATGATTCCAGCTACATCCCAGGAGGGCTTTTATTGCTAGGCATTTACTCCTGATCTGCAGTTACCTAAGATTTATCTGTTCTGTTCAATCATGTATAGGCATATTAAATATAACACCATCTTTTAGCAATTTTTGTGTCTTGATCAGAACCTTGACAGAAGCTTGAAACAATGTTTATTGAAGGAGTGACTGAAAGCTGTGAGTAAGACGAGTTAGCGCTTGGCTGGTAGGACAGACTACAACCAGCGATGACATCACCGACGTGCCCTGGAGCAGACGGGTTATCAAAATAACCCGCGGTCATACACATTTTGAAACAGTCCAACATCTGCTATCCAAATCCAGTCAAACAGGTCTAATGGTCCTCGTACAGAATGACTTACAGGCTGGCAGGAAGGACAGACAGGAGGTGAGTCATGTAATCCGAACAGGTCGAAAACCAGGTAATCCAACACAATATGCAGTGGAGAGATAATCCAAAGGGGGTTGAGCAGAGAAAAACTGGTGCTGGCAGAGGGAAGTAAACATGTGGGAGAGTACAGGTGCAGGGCATGAAACATGATTACCAGACAGAATGAGTGGTGTAATCATAAAACATGTTAAACAACTTAAACACACAGGTGTGAAGAGTGGGAGTGGAAATGGCATGATATGACCAGATAGTGACACTTTTTTTTGTCTTACATTGTATGTCATGTTTGTAAAATATATATATTTTTAATTAAAAGTGTTTAAAAATTGCTGAGATAGGTCATCTAACCTGGAACAAAACAAACAAAAGAGAGAGTTTTTATATAAAACATAATGAAAACCCTCTTCATCCTCTTCACAACACAGTAACTCAACAACAGAGTGTCTTCAGTCAGAAGCTTCTTCAGATCCAACACAGACGCTACAGGACATCCTTCCTGTCCGCAGCTAGAACCCTCTAGAATGACTCTCTGAAGAAACACTGAGTTGCAACAACAATTAATTTCCCTTCAGGATTAAAAAAAATATTTCTGAATTTGAATAAATCTCTGCTGTCAGCTACAGGTCAGTCTGACATTATAAAGAACCCAGGAGGGAACACGCAGCTCAGATGCAGATGAGACCACAGAGAAAGACAGACATAAACATTGCTAGTATTGTTCACTGTACACTATGATTCATTTGGTCATGAGCACAGAATGATAAACTGTCCTGAAGCTGTTCAGGGCTCAGCCTGAGCACTCCTACTCATTCATGTTGTCCAGTATCACCAAGATCCATGCTGCTTCTGTTGATGAATCCATTGTGATTATGATTAATAACTTATCATTAATGGTTATCAGTAACAGATGTGAATTTAAAACATTGTCTCTGAAGCATAATTTTGAAAACATGAACTTAAAGCTACATCTGACAAGACAAAACAAGAATTTGTAAAAAAAAAATGAAATATGGAGGAAAGATTTATGTCTTCAAGAACAAACAAACTAGAAAGGGTGGAGGTTTGGTTTGATATCTTTTTATTTGTTTTGATATCTTTTCTACTTAATAGAGCCATGAATAACACAGATATTTGCTGAGACAGTACTGAAACACAACAAGTATATAGAGATCTTTATATTCCTGGCTGAGGATGAATGTTAACTCTGTGCTGCTCTGAGCAGTTAGAATGTGAGTCTTTGTGTTTGGAATCTTATTTTTAATCTGATCAATCCTCTGTAGGATAAGTTGCTCTGAAATCATCATGTCTCTTCCCCTGTTTTATTGGGATTATAGAACTGAGACCAAGAAGAAGATGAAACAATTCATTTTCACCATCAATTTTTGGAAATATTCGAGGACAGCAATGTAACTAGTCATGTTTCATGCAGAAATTACACAGAATTTAACACATCTTGCAGCAGAACAGTGTGGTGTTTATCTTCTAACATTTAATCCCATTCCCTGTGATTGAATGGGATTAAATTAACTGGGTAAATGTGTGTTTTAACAAGACTATTTTTACAAGGTCAAACAAAACACATACATTCTAGAAACAGCAGTGGTTTTAAAACTTGGTGTAATGCCTCATTTTAGAAACATTAAAGAGGCCATTTCATACAAATTTCAGGACTTTGTGGTTATTTCTTAAGTATTAACCAGTAATATGAAACATTTTATAACTAAAAAAGCATTAGGAAACACTTATTAACAGAACTTTCAATCTGTCTGCATTAAGATTCGTCTGGCTTCGTCAGACTTCATGCTGCAACTCATTAATATTCATAATTCCAATTTGCTGGACTCAGATTGGCTGACAAACTAGCCTATGAGAGCAAGGTATACTGTTTCCTGCCCCGCTGTGCATGGCAACACCAGACGTTCTCTCTTCCTGTTTGATACGTCTTATGCTAACAGCTTTTAGCCAGCAGCATGCTAGGCGTGGTTTCAACTGTGGGAGCTGCCGAATACTAACGAGCAAAGGAGTTGTGACGAAACAAGTACTGACTGTTTGAACTCGGAAGAACTCGGGTGCGTATAAGATAAAAACTAAAAGAGAAGTTGTTGACCTGTTTCACACCCACTATGAAGGTAAGAACACCTGTGGAGCTAAAATATTTAACAGAAACATCAGGAAAACCATTTTTAATAGAAGGGCCTCTTTTAAAACAAATTAGATTAAAAATGTTCAAACTAAACTTATTTAGGAGGAAGTGCAAGATAAGACAAACCAGAGTTAGGATGCAAGAACAAAACTCAACCCCACAAGACAAGGTCCCAAGAACCAAAACACAACAACAAAAAAATGTGGGTAAAAAAGGAATAACAGACATCAAACATCACACTTGGGACAAAATGTTAAAACACACTGATACACAGCATTAAAATATGACCTTTAAAGGCGCAGCAGAAGCAGAGACCCATTGCAATCTGGAGTTTGATTTGATAAAGTTCATTCTGTCCATGTTGATCGTCTCACCCCCTCTCTTTATCTTCTGTTTTTTTCTGTCCTTTCCTTTGAGCTAAAGACCTCATGATAAAACCAAACATGTTTGTCTACACTCAGTTTTCAAGTTTTTTTTTAAAGATTTACTAAGCTAAAATAATCCTAACCAACCAACCAACCATCCAACCAACCAACCAACCAACCAACCAACCAACCAACCAACCAACCAACCAACCAACCAACCAACCAACCAACCAACCAACCAACCAACCAACCAACCAACCAACCAACCAACCAACCAACCAACCAACCAACCAACCAACCAACCAACCAACCAACCAACCAACCAACCAACCAACCAACGAACGAACGAACGAACGAACGAACGAACGAACGAACGAACGAACGAACGAACGAACGAACGAACGAACGAACGAACGAACGAACGAACGAACGAACGAACGAACGAACGGACAAACAAACAAACAAACAAATAAATAAATACAATTTTCCAAAACATTTGGGAGGAAACAGTGCTCACATGCTTTGTCTATTTGATAATATAATATAATACGAATAGTAATCATTAAGATATAATATTATGTATAAAAACATTTTTTTCTTCTTTGGTTCACTCAGCTGGGAAGAAATGGATCCAGCTAGACACAAAGGAAAAGTTGGAGGAAGAGGTAAAAAAACAAAAAAGCCAAGAAGACTGTAAATCCTTCAGGGCATCAGAAAAACCTGCTGGTACACGCCAGATTGCTGGAGGTGAAATAGAAACTACACCAGCTCAAATTTATGCCTGCAGATGATAACTTAAGTAATTTTTTTAGCAAAATGGCATGGCTCTGGGTGGGGATTTAAATTTTTTTAAATTTAATCATGACACAAAATCAGAATACAATGAAGCCTCCTGTTTATCATCATAAACAGCTAATAAAATGTCTGACATTTAATTTGAAAAAACTCAAACAATAATCAGATTTTATTTGGGCTTTTGAAATATCAGTTCCTCACGCATGTAAACAACTTTTACTGATATTGTTACAGAAGATAACAAATACGGAAAAGTGCAATAAAAATTCCAGCAGAGGTGAGTTATACAGCCGTGTGGAAAAATCTTTCAAAAGCAATGCAGACCCCCATCAGACTAATGCAACAGGCTGCTTGGCCTAGTTTAAAGAGATAGCATAAAAATAACTCACCAAGTCATGTCATGTGTCATCGTACATGATGTTCTGTGAATGGATGACACCCTGTAGCTTGGCGGCATAAAACAGCATAATAATGACATGCCAGATCATCATCCTGCCTGTTGTAATTATGCATCCTTTTCTTGATTGCCATTTACTACAAGATGACAAAAAAAAAATAGGACCCTGCCCTAAAGTTTTATCTGATTCCTGTATATCCTACATGTTTATATGGATTGCCAAAAGACCAATTTGGACTGTCTCTGTGCTGCATGTTAATGATAGATGAATAGCAAAGCTAGGAGAAAATATCTTGATCAAAGCTTCTTTCATTTCATGTTTTATTATGAAGGGAATATGTACTGATCTGAGATTTTGCTCAAATTGCTGCATTGCTCAATGACATAGTCCAATTTAATTAGATCTCTGTTTAGCTATAACATAAATTCAGTCTGTGTAATGTTGTAAAACGTAAGAATGAATTGTATTGATTGATACTTTTATTTATTCTTCTTGGTGAAATGATTTCTCTGCATTTGACCTAAATGTGAGACACAGAGAGGAAAGGAAAAACAATGAGGATTTTCTCTGAACACATCAAACAGGACCCCCAGATAAAGATTGAAGACCCAAACACAAGCTGAGGGTCAGTGATCCTCGTGACTTTACTGACCTGTTCATGCTTTTATCTCAAAAACATCTTATAAACCTGAAACTCCCAACCCACGATCAGAACTGATGAAGGGTGAAACAGTCAGTCATTATCTTTACCTGCTTATTCCTGTTCAGGTTAATGTGTCTATCTCCAGCAGTCATTAGATGAGAGGCGGGGTTACACCTGGACAGGTCACCAGTTCACATAAACACAGACAACCAGTAACACACTCACATCTAGGGACAATTTAGAGTTAGGAAACTAAAAAATAAGTTGTGTTGTTTTTGAAAAAAACCTCTAAGAATGACCATCTATACAAATATAAAAAGCTTTCTACAACATGAAAAACATTTTTCTAAACTTTTCACAGAAACCCACTTCAAAACATCTGAACCATTCCAGTATAACACACTGACAGAGAAAGACAAGCAATTCACACTTTTCATCTGCACCCCAGCCTGACCCCCCCCTGCCCCCCCGCAGCGGCAAAAGAAAAATGTATAACCGATGACACTGCTGTGTAATAACATCAGACTGACAACACTCAAAAAGAGGGAACAGAGTAAAACAGCTCAGCAGCACCAAAGGCTTTTTAATCAATCAGAAAGAAAATGAGAAAATCCTCTGTAAATAAACACTCAATTATTTATTAACCGTTGGACAAAAGAATTAAAAGGGTCTGCACTGCTGCAGGCTGAAATCAGCACTGGATTTTTCTCTCCTCTTCATCTGAGAACAGAATGCATCATTTCTGTGTTTGATATCCTGATACACCTACAGAAACATTTATCATCAGCTGCTTGTTTACTGTCCAGACCTTTTCAGACCATAAAGAGTAAAATCCTGCTTAACCTCTGACCCTGTTTTACATAAAGATGACCAACATGGTGTCTGATAAATATCCTGGTTATCCGATTTAATTCTGACATAAAGTGTTTATCTTGTATTTTCATATTAGACACAGACAATGTTTGGATGATAAATAATTAACTGAGTTCATGTGGATGTGAACAATTAGTGCCCATTTCTGTTCCTTTTGACTCTGCCTCCCACCCATCCATCAAAGTGTCAAGTGTGCACACAGCATCATCCACAGCTGGTTCTAGCTGGCTGCAGTAAAGGGTGTGACATGGATGATGATACAGCAAGTAAAAGCTAAAAACTTTGTAGCTAAATTTTTACATTTACCAATTCACTGCTTCTAATTTTAGTAAACTCACCTGACTCGTTCAGGCTTATGGCATTGTCCCCACCTTCAGCACACTCCAGTACAAGCAAAGAATGTCAAATTATGAGGTACTGCCGCAGGCTGATCTCCCTCTGGGGCTTTAGTTGGCTCTGGATTCTGAATTCTAAATCAAATAAAATTCAGATGCAGCCTCAGAAGCTTCAGTCTGACACATTTCTGCCTCATCGTGTTTAAAGCACGAGATCTGACAGGTCAACTGCACAGCTGTCAGGGATCCTTCGTCAGTAACCAGCAAGAACAACAGCATCCACACAGAGCAGCCACCTGTTGATTAAAACAAAACATGCTTTCTTATCTATTTATTCAAGTGGAAAATGTCTGTCGCATGTAAATGTGCCACTGTTTCTCTATTTGTTCATTATTTTTTGTCAAGTTTCTGACTCACTTTTCTATTTTTAATTGCATTTTTCAATGCTGCATCTTTTCAGTTGTAATTCTGTTTCTTATTTCATTTGTTATTTAATTCATTTTTGTTAATATGCATATACGTATTTTATCTTTTCTATTATTATAAATGTCTTATATTCTAAATTGTGTTCGGATATGAAAAGTTCTGTGCAGGTAAAGTTTAATTGATTGTTTTTTGATAGCACATGGTAAATCTGTTCAGTTGTTATTCTGACATTAAAACGACCTGCGCTGATGCTCGTTCCAAGTGAGAAAAAAATACAATTTTTCAAGTGCCCCTATTGTAATGAGTCCACCCTTTTTGTGAGAACAATAGCCTGTGCAAACAGCTTTGTTAGGACAATGATGAATTTTCGCCCCAGCACATGGCAAATTAACATCCAGAAATACCTTGGGGTGTTGCTTCATGTGAATGTTTCCATGGTAACAGCAGATGGATCACTTTGAAAAAATGGTGAAAACATACAATTGATTTCTACCCAGAATTCAGAACCAAGTGTGACATTTCTCACAGTTGTCTACACTGAGATGTGAATTATTAAAAAAAACCAGCTTGAGGCCATGATTCCAACATGTTTCTGGTGCTTTCTTACATCCCGCCATGTCTTTGTAGAGTTAAAGTACTGAGAAAGGTTTTTTTTAACAGTGTGCCAGCAACAGGTTTCGCATATGAAACCGATCAGTCAAGATTTCCATGTTTCAACACTCATCTGCTTTTATTTAAAACATTATATGAAAGTACAACCCTCCATTCCCATTTTAATTCATTTTTAACCTCAGAAATGTGGGTGTTTTTTTTGAAAAGGATGCTTGTTATTGAGCTCCTGTGAAACCTGTGACCCTCTCTGAGCTGATAAAAACGGGTGAGGTGAAATCTTTGTAAGCGACGCCTCTGGGGGAAAAACAGATCCAGTGTTGACAAGCAGTCAAATTGTTGCTATAATAAGAGCGTGATCAAACTACTGATAGGATGATTATCTTTGAGAGATAATATGTTTGAAGTAAACAAAAACAGGCCCATTCTCAACACAGTAATCCTTACCAGACTGTCCATTAATATGTGTTTTGATGTGCAGCAAAAACAAGCATTTAAGACTGGTGTTTTTTTTTTTACTGTGAAATCAATTAGACGGTGGGTACACTGTTTAGATGTACGTCTTTATTGGTTCTGTCTCACTGCAGGAGATCAATTAAAGTCATGCCCTCAAAGGAAATGAAAGGTGTGCCAAAGGTGAAGTGTTCATTTCTCACCTCAGCTCATGATGTCTCAGGTATTTACACTGGCTGGAAGTTGTCCTGCACAAGCTAGTAAAATAAATGGTTACTGTCCACACTGTGATGGTTGAAACTGCTTATAAAAAGATATTTTTACCTTAAATTATTCAAGATTAGATATGATAAACTGTAGCTTTAAATTGGCCCTTAGGGTGAGTGAGGACAATACAATAGCAAACGATACGATATGATATGATACAATGCAATACAATACGATACAACACGATACGATACAATGCAATATGATAGCATATGAGCTACAAATGCAGTGTAATAAAAGATAAAATATAATACACAGTATGGCATGATATATGGGACATGATACCACATGATATAAGATGAAAAGATAAACAACTTAGATTTTTCAAAAGTTTGGATTTAGTAGAAGATGTAAATAAAACCAGAATCCAATGAGTTACTAAACTCAAACACATTTTATTATATAGAACATTAATTTATCCTTCTTCTTTCCCTTATTCATTGTCGAGTCATGGGGTAACAGGTCCAGAAGGGAAACCCAGACATCCCTCACTCCAGTGACACTCCTCAGCTCTTCCTGAGGGATTCCAAGAAGTTCCCAGGCCAGAGAAGATACATAATCCCTCCAATGAGTCCAATGAAGCCTGATGGTATAGGGTTGTATTAGTGCTTATGGGAGCAATGTTTAGGTCAACGTTTGAGCCCGTCTATGATCCCATCTAGACAACTTCTCTTTCAGGGAAGGTCTTGCATATTTCATCAAGACAATATTAAATCACACACTACATCCATCTCAGCAGGCTTCACAGGAGGAGTTCACATACTAAACTGACAGGCCTGCAGTCCATCTTTCATCTATTTGGAGCTTCATAAAACCAAAAATCTGACCACAAAGGTTCAGGACTGTTGAGCAGTGAGAATCCTCCATCAGACATAAATAGGATGATATTCATCTCCTAAAACTCCAGAAGCTGGTCGCTTCCCTTCCCAGATGTTTACAGACAGATGTTAAAAGAAGAGGAGGTGCTACACAACGGTAAACATCCCTCTTCCAACTTTTTTGAGATGCGTTACTGTCAAGAACTTCCGAATGAGCTAATATTTTCAAAGAACTGCTCGGATGTTTCAGTTTCAACTTCTGATGTCATTTGTGTTCTACTGGGAATAAAATAGGAGATTTGGGAGTAATTAAGGGGATTTGAGATTTGTCAATCATGTGTTCTGTTTTTATTTGCAATTTAAACATCATCCCAACTTTTTTAAAACTAGGTGTACAATACGAAACAGCATGGCAGGCTACAACATAACTAAATCATGACATAATTAACCACTTACAGATGCAATGATTAACATGAGTAATCGTTTTAATATTCAGCATTCTGCTGAGAAAACCTGCATCTTGATATTCACCTTGCCAGACATTTAACATCCACCTTAACAAGAATGAACTGGATCAGCAAGAAGTATTCATCTGATAAAGATTTTAAAACACTAAATAAACAAAATTGTTTATGTTTTGTCTTTGCAGGCTCCTTTGTTACATGATGATGATAATAAAGACACAGTCAATCCCAGTGATTCAATACCAAAAACATAGCTGAAATAAAAGGAAACACATGCATGAACAAGCATCGTTATCCCTGTGACATGTTTACTTAAATAAACTAATAATTTTTATAGCTGCAGCCCAGGTGGTTCCAGGCTGATAAAAATATTTTGAGGCTTGGTCAGCGTCTGCTGTTTCGTATGTTAAGTGCTAATCAGCAAATGTTAATGAATCGACAATGGCATAAGTGGATAATAGTTTTGCTCACAGCAGTGCAAAACAGTGTTTACGCCCATCAAGTTCAGAATATACATGTAATTTCTGAGATGAAAGCAGTTTTTTGTTTTTATTATGAAAGGTTTGTGTTGTTTTCTTTGCTGGTTGTTTTGTTTTATGATGAGAATAAAAACTCTTTTTTGATTGGTGCTGGAAAGTTAATTGAAAATGAAATTCAAAAGGAGTTTATGAAGTATGTTTAAACAAACTATAAAAACTACATTAAAATGTCGAAAGGTACTATGATAATATTTGCTGTGCTTGAGAAAAATGGAATCCCAAAGGTGCTGAAAACTTCCTTATGGAAGTTAGTGACTGGAATTAATTTCTGTGTCCTTTACCAACTTCCTCTTTTGGAAGGTTTGATTGGCAGCAGGAGATAAATATTTTAGCAGCTTGTCCTCCTGGTCAAACGCAGTTTTTTTTTTACCTGGAAATCAAAAATTCTCAGTGTTTATCTTTCAGATCTACTCCTATAAACACAAGAGCTAGGGACAACAGAGATATTGCATCTAATTTAGGCATAAAACCACTTCACATGCAACACAGAGCAATAACAATTTCCAGTTTAATTAATGGCTAACTAAGTTAGTAGAAAGAGCAAGATCTTTGCAGTGAGTGGTGGAGGTTTGTGGAGAGGAAATCTCTTCTCTTTTAGAAGAACTGCTGTAAAAAGTACCATTTGATTTTCACAGTACATTAAGTAAAGATTACCATCATCATTACAGCACGTGGATTCGACACAGTCATGCAAAAGACCTTTACTTAAAAGCAAAGTGGATTGTTCAAGCCTGTCACTGCAGGTAGGAATGAATAATAGATTATTCATTGTTACATTGAATGTACTGTCTCATCAAAGTAATGTCACGGTGAAGCTGAACAAAGAATTCCTAGAAGAGATTTATTTGGCAAATTTCCAGAATGACTATTTTATTTTAATAGAAACAAAAGCTAACATCTGTTTGCCGTGAAACACCAACTCTCAGAACCGATCCTTTAACAGCTCTGATCACATGTCTGCCTCTGCATCAGGTAACTTTCTGAAAGGAAATAAAGGCTCAGATTCTCATGAAACCACTTCACCAGTAAAAACCGTGTTGTTATGTAACCGACACTATTTAGAGAGTGTAAAGCAGTATTTGATGTTGACCTATTTACTCTGCATGTTTTGAGGGATCTGAATTGGAAACTCTCTAAAAACATGAAAAACCTAATGAGTGTCTAAGTTAAAACAAGCAACTCAGTCTTTGTTTTTCCACCAGCGTTATTCATGAAATCAGTTTTAAAAAAGGAGCACATTCCAGTGAGCTGTAATCTCCAGGCTATAGAGGATTTGTCTTCTGTTTTCCTTCTTGCTTCTTTCTTTTCCATTTTTGCCCCTTTCCGTTCTTGTCCTGACCTTCCATCTCTCTCGCTGTTACAAGTGACTGAGTCTCAGTTTGGCCTGCTGCCTAGTCTATGTGCACAGCACCCAGGCTGCTGTAGCAGGACCACCACATCTTCTCATTTTATAGTGTCAACAAAGAACTCGCAACATCTCAAAGTCTTGATCAAAATCTGATGAACATCTGTCTGCAGATGCTGAAACTATTCACCTTGATGCCTCTGCCTTTCCAGCTTCACACTCACCACCTGAATTCACCTGGACTTTGTCCTCCTGCAGTGCAAGAAAAAAATTCTGTTATTTCCTACAGCCACTTTCACCATTTACAAAGATCCAGTTGGAACCCTCGTCTCCTCTCTGTCTCCAGATCTGCTCCAGTTCATGACCTGCCAGTATTAATTCTTTTAAAATAAAACTTTTCAGTTTCATTTCTGGCTTTTCAGCTCTCGGGTCTCATTATGACACACCGAACTCTCACTTGTCTTCAGAGGTATCTTTCCTGTGCCCCTGCAGCTGAGTATTTAACAGCATTTGTAGCCATTTGACACCTATCGGATAGAAGAACATCTGTAGAAAGAAATCTTCTGCTTCACCGCACACTCTGTCAAGTGTCACATCATAGCTCTGACACTGTGGAGCTGAAAAGTGAAGGACAGAACTTGCAAGCTGAAAACCATAATTTCATACAGGATCTTTTGTGAAGAACCTTCCTATACATCCAGGTGTCTTTTTATTCTAAAAACGTCCATCAATATGCATCTTTTGACACCCTGACATCCTTAAACTGGATTTTAATTGATCAGTAAAGACCTTGTGTGTCTCCAGTCACCCTGAAGTAGGAATGCAGTTTTGATGAAATGAAAAGAAGAGATAATTACAAAAGGAGCCACAATTTAATTAAACCAAGGCTGAAGAGGAATAAACATCTGAGCTACGAAATTCTGAATTATTTCTCAGTAACCTGAAAATTAAAAATATGTTCATGCAGTATACAGAATGTTTTAATTAGGTTGAATATTGATTGTACAAATGTAGCTTTTTAGTTTCATCTATTAGCATCATTTGGTGAGATAGCACATAGCCATTAAGGCCTTTTTTTTTTTTACAAATTATTTCAGATTTGTATTTTGTTTAATCTACATTTTTTCCCTTGTTATTTAAACAATCAAGCATTTTAATTTAAATTGCTGCCTAGTTTTTACTGAATTTGTGGGAAAAAGTGACGTATTTGATCATTAGCTTCACGTAAAGACTCGTTTATTTCCCGATAAGGTTTGCAATCATGTTACTGTCCCGTGTTTGAAACTTTTTATGTTGAACACCACTCATGTGTTGAATGATTAAGCTTTTCACCGTGTGGGGAGAACATTAATAGTACTCAGGCAGAGCTTTTACCATCATTCTGTTTCACTCTTTCATACCTCAATGAGTGACAAGTATACTTACAACACTGAGGTTCAGCGTACTCACCGAGTCTCCAGCTCACAGTGTTTAATGGCTGTAATTAAAGTTTTTTTTTCTGCTCAAGGTTTTATCCATAATAACATGTGACACACTGTTCTTAGAGTCAGAGAACGAAACATGTTGAGCTCAATCCACAGACAGATAAAAATGTGTTTTTTAGATTTGTAGGTTTTTAGGAAAACAAAGATGAAACTCTGCCCTGCAACAGCATCAATTAGACTATAAAAATTAAGTGATTTATTTCATGTAATTTTAGTTTCTTGTTCTCATTGTGCTGAACCATTTAAAGAGACGCTTGCGTAGCTCGTAAACAAGATGAGCATCTTCAGACATGTAAGCAGTAAAATCACTGAGTAGAGTCGGTTGTTTGGTTCACAAAAATCCTCAAGAGCCCTCTTCATTTTGTGAATTTGTGTGCACTCAAAGAAACAAATATCCACGTGTTCCCATAGCAATAAATTCTGTCACAGTTTCAGAAAAGCTATTTATAAAAAGGTGGGAGCGAAAAATTTTGATTTCAATCATTTTTTTTTTGTTTTTTTTTAGCACAAGACTGCTGCTGTCAACCTACTTCATCACAACTTTTCCATTAAGAATGACACAACAAGGGTATATTTTTGTCTGTTTCTCTGTGTTCCTGCTGAGCTGTAAAATGCCACTTGTGATACAAGGAAATTGCATTCATATTAGAGCTCTGAGCTTTTTCCTCTCTGACTTCCAGGTCATAAATCTCCTGCTGGGAAGCAGCACGCCATCTGTAAAGCTAGATTTATAAAGCAATATGATGATCCCATAAATGTTTCTATTTATGTTGACTACAGCTGTAAGGTTACGCTGAAAGTTAAGGAAATTCAAGACAACGCAACTATATGTGTTTCTCTTCAATCTTCCCAAATTAGTGTGAATAAAAAGGTCGGAATCAATTAAGCAACCTTTTTGAAGATTTATTCTCAAATAGTAAAATTGAACATGTTGTAAAATATAAATATTTTAAGCACAATTTTGACTTAATTTTTAATGCCAAATATAAATGGAACCAGATCTATATCAATGTGTATATACTTATTTTACAGTGATTTTGTGTCTAGTTTTTTTAAAGATAAATACAGTGTGTCTGGTTGTTACTTGCACAAATAATGAAACCAAAATTATATTAACTTAATAACAAGTAAGTAGGGCAAATTTAGTAAATTTGAATGTAGGGTCATTGGAGCCAGATGGCTAACCAAACGTCTTGGCTTAGAGTCACTGACAAAGGACAGATGAGAGACAGTGTCCCCTGACATGGATGCATCAACACCAGTTGAGAGAAGAGGGTCACTCTGAATAAGTTCATCTCTCTGACAGGGACTGGGACTGTTGGAACAGTACTTTTTAATCCACGAATCTCAATGTTGAACGTACAGATTCATTTTGGTTGTGTGAGAAGGATTGAGAATGTGTTTCTCAGTTTGATCTGTACATCCTCTGTGAGCACTGAATCAAGCTTCCTCTGGGAGTGAACTGGTACTTAGTGACTGTGAAACGTAAAAATACTTTACTACCTCCTTCAACTCTTTGTGACCCCATAAAAACTCAATCATGTCTGTTGAGAATGTTTTCCAACGGTTGAAAAGAACACTGCCTGTGCCGCCTCTGCTCACATATACGGATAACATAAACCACCACTTAAGGAATCAGATATACTAGATAGTTGGTGAACAATCCCTTTTCATGTCTCCAGAGACAAGACAGTAAAGGAAAAACCCAAACAGCCTACAGTGTAAATGGGTTGCACATTCTCCTGAGGAACAAATGCTGCATGACACACTTTGAAACGCAGGGTGGCGTCATCCATGTCAGCTAGTAGCAAGAGATGCAGCACATAATGACAAAATGTTACCAGACATACAAAAAGCAAGGAGAGTTTAGATGACACTGCATATACAGTGTATTGCAATGATTGAGAAAGCACATGCATGTGTCAACATCTGTATTGCATGGGCTACAGATGTTAAAACATATTAATGTGGCTTTTGATTTGAGAATTACAAATTCATAATCCAGAAAGCTGTTGTGGTGGGGTGTCACAAGAACCAGTTTTTAGGCTGCCATCTAACTGTAAGTTTCCTTTCTTGATGGTTTTGAAGAACATGGGGTTACTTATAAAACATTTTTTGCACCATTAATAAACAGACCTGGGAATTATTTAAAGGAACTTAAGGCAGCTTTACAAAATCTGACTCAGTGCTGCCGCGACAGGCGCTGTGGCTAACTGCAGCCACCAGCCAAGCCGGCACGGGAGCGCGCACAGACACTTTACAGACTGTTCGTCTTCACAGCACTGCACCGGGGAGGCTAACATACTTCACGTCAGGTCTCTCCACTCTGTTATTTGATTTGATCTCATCATTTTCATACTGTATCAGGCTCTAAACACGACCTATAATGTTTTCTCACCTGGTCACAAGGAAATGAGCCATGTCAGCATCCGTTTTCACTCCCAAATGCAGCTGAAGTTCCCTCCATGAACCGAACGCATATCCAGTATTTATGCGGGTGTCTGCCCGGCTTCGGTCATATTTTTTTTTAGACTCACGAGATGCCGCTGATAGTCTTTTTTTTCTTCATGGTGCCACTTTTTTGGGGGGTGAGAGTGGATGCAGGTCGTTTGCTGGCTGCAGAAACATCCATAAGTATACCTTCAGTATTTGAATCCAAGTCCACGGCGGACATGTACTTCCTGTTCAAGAGCTGTCGGCAACGCGCATGCAGCGTCAATTTACGTCACATCCCTACAACTGCGCGGGAAATTCGGACGTCGAACTGCAGCGCATTATGTGGCACACAGCGTTTCCAAGGCAACAGACATATATGCGGATGGCCTCGTTATTTTGGGTTTTTAATGCTTCATGACCCATTAGCATTGAATAAACTGGAAATGCATGTGTAATTTTTCACAAATCTTGCCTTATGTCCCTTTAAGAGTCTGAGGCTGTATTCACACCTGAAACTCCGGTGGACTCGGTTCGATTGGGGACCAAATTTGCAACATTGTTGCTGTTTTTAGTTGGTGCGGTTTGGATTCACACTGCACTCTATTAAATGGACCAATGGAGCTTAAAGAAGTCATTTTATACACATTTCAGGACTTTGTGGTTGTTTCTTAAGTATTAACCTGTAATATGAAACATTTCATATCTAAAAAAACGTCAGGAAACACTGATTAATAGACCTTTCAATCTGTTTGCGTAAAAATTCGGGTGGTTCCGGCTCCTTCCGCCAGGCTGCTTCGTCAGCAGCTCATTCATATTCATCATTCGAATTTGCTGGACTCTGATTGGCTAACAAACTAGCCTATGAGAGCAAGGTATACTGTTTCCTGCCCCGCTGTGCATTGCAACGTCAGACGTCATGTATTTCTGTTTGATACGTCTTATGCTACAGCTTTTAGCCAGCAGCATGCTAGGCGTGGTTTCAACTGCGGGAGCTTCCGAAAACTAATGAACAAAGGAGTTGTGACGAAACAGATACAGGCCGTTTGGACTCGGGAGAACTCGGGTGTGATCGCCACCTGCGTAATTTGAGAGATTAAAACTGAAAGAGAAGTTATTGACCTTTTTTTGCACCCACTATGAAGGTAAGAACACCTGTGGAGCTAAAATATTCAACAGAAACCTCAGAAAAACTGTTTTTAATACAAGGGCCTCTTTAAGAGCATGTTTCATCCCTGCCTGTGGTGGCGCTGTGGTGTTTTTGCACTACTTTTTTATTGTTATCACTGCACTTCCTGGAGCTGCTGTGGGGGAGTTTCTCTCCCATGGCACCATAGACATAATAAATCAGATTATGATTATGATGATTATGTCTATGGGTAGCACCAGGAAGTGCAGAAACAACAACAAACAAAGCAGTGCAGTAACACCACAGGCGGTGATGTAAACATGCGGCTAAGCTTATTTGGTCTAAATGAGTTGAAAAAAAAAAAAAAGGTTTGATATAATTTCAATAAATGAGAGCAGTCATACAAAATATTGGTACATTTAAAATCAGGCTCTGCCTATGATGTGTGTTTTAAAGTGATTCTGACACATGGACTATCAGAACTCCGAACATCATCATACATATTACATATACCACCTTTAATTTCTCAGCAGTAACCATCCAGGAAGCTCTTAAATACCCTGGAAAAAAAAAAAAAACACCAGGGACATCATGCCTATTTTTAAGAATATATTTGTTTGACTTTCTGAGGGGAAGCTGTTCCTTCACAGGAACCAGGTGCATCAACTGCACACCTCAACACTCCATCAGCAGCTTTACCAAAACTTAAAGCGACAAGATCAGAGAAGAGGTGAGAAGGTTTTGTCTTAAACATATCAGAGTTTAAAGGTTTTCTTCACACACAAATTGACCTTTAAAACAACCCCAGAGAGAATTTCTTCCCCGTCATTTTTTCCTGTGTTGCCCTTTAAACCCGTTCCTCTTAGAGTAAAATAAAGTATGACTTACTGTAAGTAAGAGTGCAGTACTGCTCTGTTTTTAATGGATAAATTAGCAAAACTATTACGTAATGGCAATTAAATAAAATTATATCTTACATCTTAATCTCGGAAAATAAAATAGAAACAATCTTTCAGCTTTTAATGAGAGATTTACTCTGTTTAATAACTGGGTGACCTGTTGTAACAGAATCAGCAAAAGATTTCAGAGAAACAATGTTGTCTAGAAGTATCACACAACTACCCAGTTTAAAAATCATTAGAGACACAAATTGGTTTCTTTACCTGCATTACGCTGTAGCATAACAGCTTTACTGGTGATGACTACAATTAATGCAGTAGTAATAAAAAATACTGTTAATATATGCAAAAGTCTTAAACAATTATCTCCAAATGATAAATACCCAGATTAGTCTTCCAAAAACTTGTAAACCCTCCATGAATGAATATGAAATACACTCCGGTGTACAGCTTAGTTTGAATAAACCCACTTTGCTCATGAATATGTAAATTCATGCAGTAAGATGCTGCGGTTGATCAGATCTTAACTGCATTTCTATCAGCTATAATTAAGCCTGCTCTGATGTCAAAATTGAAGACCAAAATTTCGAAAAGGATCAATGTATTTCATAGTACCAGTGTTACTCTTTAACATGCAGAGTACAGGGCAGAGTATGAGTCAGATGAACAGACACGTGATTACGATAATTAGCCTTTTTTCCTGACACATGAAAGCTGCTGAAAGTTAAGGAGGTCACACTCTGAAGCTGCATTCACCCAAAAACCATGTTTTTAATTATCCTCATGTAAATGGACTTGGTCAGTTAATGTCACCACATTCCTGTTTATCAAATCAGCTCTTCAGCTGAATGTTTTGTAGTCAATGTCGAACATCTCAGGGGATGTTTGTCTTGTGCATTCATCTTATTGTGAGTAAAAAAAAAAGGAAGAAATGGAAAAAAGTGAGAGAAATCTTGGTAAAAGAAAACACTGATGCATTTTCTGGCTCACGTTTGTCTAACAGAAACTAAACCCAGTATGGACTTCAGGAGATCTTTAGTGGTGTCCTACTGCCCTCTACTGATAAAAGTCAGAATTACTTCTGTTGTATCTGTAATAAAATGTATTATTCATTCAGAAATACCAATTACAAGCATTTGATCCTTTCTAAGACAATTTGTTTAATTGATAATCAGAAATCACAGTGATATTTAACAAAATGCTGAACAGACTATGACAGCAAAATGGATGGCTCTTTATCATGTAAATTAGAATAAAAATAATCCTATCTACAGCTTGACTAAATATTTCTGTTCTGATATACAAATTAAAAACAACTAAAGTTGATTTCACAGCTGTATCATCAGACCTAAGACCCTATGTCCTGGACAGCTGGGTAAAGAGAGGGGAAGAGCTGTCAACTGATCATCCCCCGATGGTGATCTGGATCAGGTGGCAGGGGAGGACGCTAGACAGACGTGGTAAGGTAGGGGAGATGGAATCTGAGTGGTCCATGTTTAAAGCCACCACTGGGGATGCAGCTCTCAGAACTTGCAGGCAGAAAGTCATTGGTGCCTGTTGTGGTGGCAATCGGAAGACCTGTTGGTGGACACCAGTGGTGATGGAAGCCATCAGGATGTAGGGATTGTTCTGGAGGGATTATTTATCTTTTCTGGCCTGAGAAATCTCACAGGAAGAGCTGGAAAGTGTAAATGGGGTGAGAGATGTCTGGGTTTCTCTCCTGAACCCGTCACAACCTAACACTGGATAAGTGGAGTACATGGATGGATGTTTTGCTTGACAAATTTTCAGTTCAAAATCAATAAGGTTGTGTCATAACTTCTAATATTTTACCATTTACATGAATAAATGAGCAATATGTAACTCCACATTATGCTATAGTTTTATGTTTAAATATTTGATATTATAAAAAAGGCTTTACTTCCACCAGATTCCAGGTTTTATTTTAACTTTAATTAACTTTCCTAATGAGGAGATAAATACTGAAATTTTTTTATTTAGTGAAAACATTTGAGTTTGTTAATATAATACATATTCCCATGCTTAGCTGCAGCTGGAGAACAGAATCAGCCCCAATTAAATGTGTTACACCTTCATCCTTCCTGCAAAATCCTTAAAAGATTTATTCCACCTCGTTTTTCTGATGGACTTCCTGATTCCCCTTATTAACATCCCTCAGTGCTTTTAAATCCAGGTAGAAATCACTCACTAAATATTAAAGGACAAGCTCAGAATTTAAGAGCATCTTTAATTTATTCAATATTCATATGTGGCAATATAATAGATTCTTCATGATCAGCATATAAAATATTTACAAGGGAAACTGATTAGTAAAAATGACAGATTCTGCTGAAAAGTGTGCTTGGAAGTAGAAGACAGCAATGTCTGAGCTATGTGGTAGATCTTCATGAGAATATCTTTCTTGGGTTCTGACATCTCAGATGTGCATTTTCTAGTAAATGTTTAGCACGATTTGAAACATAGATGGTGCTCAGAGATTAAGAAAGGCTGCAGGTAGATTGTTTGGACTCCCTCCCCTAAAATAAAAAAGGGAAAATAAAATTAGAACATGGAAAAATTTCATCCACATATTAAAAAAAAAAAAAGCATAATAAAATGTAAATGTTTCATCTTAGACACCCCCCTAAAAAAGTTTAGAGAGGATGGGCTGCCATGACAACAATCTACCTACATGTGCTCCTGTTAGCATGCTACTGGTGCATAAGCTTTCCGGGTACCTGTTGTCTCTGCTGTTGGCGTCTATACTCTTCTTCACTAGCAGCAAGAGCCTGTGCAAGAGCCAGATCCTCCTGTTCCTGAGGGCTGAGACAAAAAACAACAAGTGCTTCCTTATTCAGATGAATCAGATATCATCCATTTGCTTCACATTATTTAAAGGGTGAAGAAAAAAAAAAATTTTTTTAAATAACTGGATGTTCAGATGGCTTGTGTAAGTTTTTTTTTGTTTAAACGAGCTTCTTTGAGCTCAGCTTCAATAAGAAATGCTCTCGTGTTGTCCGTCATGTACATTAAACTTGAATGTACGTACTCAAACAATCAATGCTACTGTGTTGTGTTGCATAACTAACATCTGCATAAACAGCATGTCCAACCAGTTCAAAATTAAACTTAAAGAACATCATCAGGAAAAGTGAAAGTGTGCAGCATTATTTGCAGCTGCACTGAGCTGAGCAGCGCGTTGTGTGTGTCACTTAGTGACGCCACCGCAGCACATCCAAGCAGATAGTATCACACACATTAACACACTGGACTTCATGAGTGTTTATGAAACTCTCCTCCAACACACCAACAGGCTGTTAAACTCATCTCCACTTGGGTAAACATGGAAGCAGCAGCTACACAGGTGTTGCAACGAAGCGACGGAAGCTACACTGCTGCTCCTTTTCTCTCCCGCTCAGTAAATATAACGTCTCCAGCATTCTGACAGATACATAATGCAATGCTTTCAAGCTGCAGCAGGTAAAACTAGCTTCTTCCTGCATCTGTTTTCAGTCTCCCAGCAACCAGTGCTGGATGAGGTTTAACTCCCATGAGCTGCTATGCAGCTTTCCCATGAGAAACATCCTTTACAATGAAAACACTGGCTCTGGATGTGTCACGCCATGGCAGCATAAGATGTGTGGGCGCTCATGCAACTGTAGATCTTGCTCCATCATTACTGATCTCATAAATACGCCATTTCTATGGCTGAGAAAGTTTAAAAGTGATTTCAGCTGGACTCTGCTGAGTCTCCCTTGAAGAAAGTCTGGCTACTAAAACATTTTCACAAGTAGAAAAATATTTCCATTATGGATATGAGTGTTATTAAATATTTAAACACGCTATGGAGGAACTTGTTAAAGTGATATAAAAGGGCCAAAGATCTGGTCTCCTAATCTAACACACTTCACAAACTTCACAGCCCTTTGGCTTTTTGTGGTTGCAGAGTGCCGGTTCTGTCCCGGCTAACAGGAAGCTAGCAACTCCAAATAAATCTGTTGAAATTTTACAAACAAAAACCATTTCACACGATATTGATGATTTATATCAAAGTGTTCTGTTTGTCAATCTGATACGTTTAACAACACAGTTTATAGAGAGATGAGCGCTGCTCTTGTTTCAGTGACCGGGTGGTTTGAAATGACAGGAAACTGAAAACGGGACTCACCTGAGTGTCGGCTGAACAGTCGGTCTCGAATCAGACAGAGACATTTCAAGCGCCCTTTGTAAAGCCTGTTCCTCAGTCTGTGAGGACAACAACAATACAAAATATTTACACAAACTATTTCCTTATATGAGGGGATTCTGACTACATACATACCAGTCCGGCCTGAAAGGATGCTGAGGGTGGTATTACATTCTGTGCTGAAACAGAAGTCGGAATCTGCTGGGCAGAGCTGGAAAAAAAAAAACAAGGTGCAAAATGCTTCAATAAGGATACTATACATTTGGAAAAGTGTTGTGTAAAAAAATTATACAAGAGAAAAATACTCACGTAGTGTTTTGAGCTCTGTTGTTTGAACTCACACCATTAGAAACAGGTCTCGGATTTCCTGAAGCAGATGAACGAGAACCAGAGGCAGAAGAGGAGGAAGCACCTTGGGCCCTTGTTACAGCAGCATGTCTACAGTAAATAATAACTCTAAGATGAGTAATCATCCCTGATGGGGGTATTTCAGATGAAAAGACAGCAGATTTTAAATAAAAGCAACTGTACGCACCCAGATTTGGACAGAGGTTTCCCATCAGTTTTACAATCGTGGTCTAGTGGATGTCGGTGTTTAAGACAGTAGTTTAAATGACACTGATCACAGGTCACTCGTATCATTTCTTTTTGTTTACAGCCACCTTTAGAACATTTATTTGTGAATATCTAAGAAAAAAAAAGTTATTTTAGTTAAAAAGTGACAGCTTTATTATGACAAAATTCTGAGACACAATCAAGCAAAACCAGAGTTTTAACCTTTCTCTTTCTTTGAGCAGGGTCCGATTTGCAGTCTCGGTCGATGTGTTCACCGACTTTAATGTCAGGCATCTCCCCTCTCTTAACAGGAATGGGGATGTTACATAACGGGCATACTGGGACCTGGATATCCTACAAGAAAAGAGTCAATTTAAAAGCATGGCCTTATTCAACCAGAAAACTTCCTTCAAAAGTGTCCTGCTTGCAGCTCAAATCGTCATCTGTTTTTCTGAAAAAGAAACATTTAAAAACCTTCAAAAGCCCCCAAAAAATATTGATTAAAAGACTTAAAGAGAGTTTGACCCCTTGAAAGAAAAATATAAAGAAATTAATGAGTTTTGAGAATTACATAATACCGAGATCAGATTTCAATTTACCCTGTACGTATCAGGTTGTACTTGACTGTTTCTTACCTTTTTGTAGGATGATGTGCATTTGTGATTTGCATAGGTGATGTGGTCCTTGCAAAAAATCCCCTGACAGGCGTCACATCTCATTGGAAGAAAATCTGCACCACACATTATTTCATTCAGATCAGATCTATCAAATTAAACATCAAACAGCGCAATGTTCTCATTTATTTGTGATTCGACTCACCTAAACGTTTGCAGGTCTTCTCAGAGCAATGTTCTCCCAGATCTGGAAACTCCATGTCTGTCACTTAACTTGTTTTCAATTCAACCTGAAGGAAGATGAAAACAATAAGTTCAGTAGCTAGTCAGGGCTGGTATCCAAGATAATAGTGTAAATAATGAGTCACGTGAGTCCCACAGTCCCAAGACCAACAATGAGCTTGCTAAATTGTTAGCAAGTTAGCTAAGTTAGCTTATTAGAAATCAGAAAAACAGCTGATCGATTATGTCATCGATGACAGCTCGCGTTGTTTATCATCTTTACACAAACATATCGGATAAAAAATGTGATAAAATAGTATAATGAGCCAAGCTGATTCACTAGAGGTATAAATAATTGTTTAATATATTAATAAATAGGCTAACAACGATTACCGGATGTTTTGGCTAAGAACTAAACATATGTTGACATAAGAAAACATGTAAATTTCAAACTAGTTGGATTTACGTTTCAATAACAGACACGTTAAGCATACGTACATTGGATCTTCATTTTTTTTTTACTATAATTGGTTACAAAGCTATGCTACGATGAATCAGCTAACCCGAGATTTCTTCTGTGACTCACCTGATCCGAACTTCTTGTTTTTGTTTGTTTAACAAACAACGGCGTTGTCCCAAGTATTTCGGTGACTCTTTGCTTTTTTTCGGCCTGTCCACCTTTCAGTCTCTGCGGTATCCAAACTCCCCTGAGCACTGAAGACTTCTCTGTTAGCCGCAGAGCTTGGTCTGTTTAGATGTTACGCATGCTCCTCCTACGTCATGACGCAATTGACGTCAACAATGACACGTCACCATGACTGGTTTGTTTTCAGAGTCAGGTAAACGCTGGAAAGACCTAGATCATGGCTTCTCGATAAATTATTAATCATATTTATATAATAATAATGATTCTAAAATGAGCTCATAATATGTTTACATCACTAAGATTAAATAATAACTATAGATGTGCAAAATAATAGGATTTATTTATTGATTTGTTGTGTAGTGAACCAAAACAAATCCATTAACTTTCTTAATGTACGTGAATGAACAGTTTTAAGTGTAGACGTTTTATATGAACAGTATCATATCACACATCATTCACACCTCCCTAAAGGGTTGGAACTTACTGTTTTATGTACATTCATCTGCCTGAACACTGACTTCTCTTGTAACTCTAAATTAGTCAAGTGTCCAATGAGAAAGTTCTATTTTTCCAGTGTAGATCAAAATGACCCTTTGCATCATTGCAACATATGTGATGACTCTTTTTGATAGTTATATAATCAAAACCACTTAAACTGTTATATATTGGATTTCAGCTCCTGCCTTTTGCCCTCAGGAAAGTGTTTGTGTTTTAACAAATTTGTCCTCTAGCTCTGTCAGCCTGCTGCACTTCAGTTGAAGCAACAAGTAAGAAAGGTTTTTATTTTCTCGCACTATGAAAAAGTCCCACTTGAGATTCATTAGTTTTTAGCAGAAATGTATTCTTGTTAAACCAAAATATCTGTCTGTTGTCATGAAAAATACACAAAATATGACACATCAGCTTTTTTTATTAGGATTTTAGTATTTGGATCATGATCTTTAATATTCAATGAATGTTTTTTAACAAAATGTATATTTCTGCTACCAGTTTATTGGTTAAAATGTTGCATTCAAGCACGTGTTTGATATCACAACTGTAAATAAAGCTAAATTCAGCTAAATTGCTTAATAAAAATCCTCAAAAAAATAATAAATAAATACCAATAAACAAAATCTGTAACAAAAAAAAGATTAAAAAATAGATATGCTCAATTAGATATGTTTTAAAGAAGAGACTTAATAACAGAACCAGGCCTCTCAAACAGCTGATTTCACAGTTTTCAATTCTATATTTGAAGAACAACCAGAAAAATCAGTTGGAAAATTAAAAATATCCCCCTCAATACAAGCAGGAGAACATCTGCAAGACCGAAAGATACAAAAGATCATTCCTGCCTGCAGCCATTAGCCTCCACAACAAGAACAGACCTTGATTGTTATTATTATATTATTATTATTATATTAGCAGGTTTTAAAGTGAACAAAGGCTAAAAGAAACACTAAAGGGAAAATGAACCCCCTCATGTATGATATAACCTAATAACCTGCTAAACTGGGTGCTATAAAAGCCTTTTTTGTTTTCTCATTCAATATCCAAGAAGTTCTTATTAAATAAATTCAGTTATGAATACATAGTTCTTTAAACAGTAAGTTTAAAAAGTTGAACATTTGTTAGTATTTCTCTTTCGGGTGTAAGATCATTTTCCTTATCATATTATCAGTCACTAATTTCTTCTTTAATATTTGTTTTCATAATTATTAGCAAAGTTTAGCATTGGTATGAGAACTTGTAACTCAAAATTGAAGCAAAACCATCAATTTTTGTTTTTACATATAATGCGTATATAATACAGTTATTAGCTATGTTGAGACTTGATTTATACTTAATATCATACATATTGCATATAATTTTCTGATCCTTGAATTAGACTCTAACAAACTGATCATCGTTGATCTGTCAGCTGCAGAAAATAGATGTACTTTCTCTCTTTAAACTTATTGAACCCCTAAAGAGTATTTTAAGTCCAGAAATTCATGTAAATGTGCATAACTCACTTTTATTAAAAAGTGCAGTAGAGCCATATAACTCCAATATTACACTGAGAAATTAATTATTCAAACCAAGGACCAATAATCCAATGACAATTTACGAAAATGGCTTTTAGATGTTCTTAAATTCCAGTTTGGCTTGTTCTGTCACATAAGAGAATATAATGAAGTGAATCTGACCTCAGCATTGTTTTATTCAACACACTGGTTAAATCTCAAATGACTTAAAGTGCTGATTTAAGAGAGAGGCGAATGTTATACCAGACATGGTGACACCTTTTTACCAGCTGATGGCAGCAAGATGCTTCTAAAGAATGCAGCTGTTCACAAAGCTGAGATGGAACCAGATGGGATCAAATGGTTAAGGAATGAATGTAGAAAATGCACAAAAAAATCTTGTTATATGTTTCTAAATGTGATTAAAAATACAATATGAATACAACCCTTTGATTTTAAAAACAAGCCTCATGAAATGAAACATGCATGAAAAACAACTATCCTTGTGTACTTCTACATTTACTGTAATGAAATTATAAAGTGTAATTTCAATAAATTACTCTGTTTGCAGATACTCTTCAGAGCTTATTAGCATCAAACTGTTGGGGAAGCATAAATACAGAAACAACCTGATTGATTCAATCATGAAACTCAGAAGTTCAGGATAAACATGCATCACTGTGAGTGTAAAGATTTATTGTTCTGCTGCATCTTTTGCATACAATAGGCTGCAGCCAGATGCTCTTATTTTGAAAAAAATAAATAAATAAAACTCTTCACACAAACAATCATTTTCACTTTACATTTTCAAACTCTCAGTAGAAGTCTCATTGACAGACTTTCATTTTCATGCATTTTCTAATGCAGAACAGAACATTTCCTGACCAATAAGAAAAATAAATTCCTTCTGATTTATTTCTTTACAATAAAATGTTGGTTGTTGAGTGAAACATTATAGGCTGGGAATGAAAAAGGACTAGTCATTTAGAACCAATCATTCTAAAATGTTTTAGATATTAGGAAAGACGAGAATGACTGTCTGGATCCATGCAGGAATTTTTGGGTAGCTCTCAGCCTGCTGCTTGGTGGAGGTCTGCACTCCCTGAGTGCTTTCTGGTTCTTGAAGTGTTCAGTGGTTTGACCTTTTTTAGCTCACTTTAATGTCATCACGTTTGGGCTTCACTTTGGTGAATATACTTTGAATGTACAATAAAAAAAATAAAGATATACAAATAATTGGTTCTATATTTTCATTGTCTCAGACTTGTAGGATACACACATAAAATGCAGATGAATCACGCAATAAAACAGAAACCAGAGTGTTTTTTTTAATATATAAAAACACATTTAATGCATATTAGTCATCATCAAAGGTCTTTGTGAGCTGTTAGGGGTTTTAGGAGGTCAGAAGTCAATCAATCTAGTGTTCCTGCTTTTTGCCAAGACATGACAGCAAATAGCCACTAGAGGGCAGAACAGGTCTTTTTATAGATAATCTGAGCGAGGATTTACCTGAGATTAGGATTGTTGCAGTCTCAGCGCAGGGTCAATACCTGTGAAGGAGCAGGTCACCTCTAAAAGGTGTGTCAGGTGGACTGCAACAAAAAAAGGAAGGGCACTGAATAAAATAAAGTATATAATGCAGTATGGTTCAATGGTTGAACAGGAAACCAACGAGGGCTAAAATTTAATTTTGGAACTCAGATACTTTGTGGCATTGTAAAAGGTCACTTATGTGTCCATTTCAAACTTCACAATAAGTTCAATTTGTATCTTCAGAGCATATTTTATTAAATTTGTCCAAAACTCAATGAAAACATTCCATTTTTAAACTCTGACTGAAGGCTTTAATGATTTACAACAGATCTACACTATACCACACAAGCACACAACAACAAGTCAGTATTAGCTGTTTAGAGGGAGACTCCTCTCTGACGTTAAGAGGTGTAAATCTTGAATAGTGGATCCTGTTTTCTGCATCAAAAGTATAGGCAGGAGGTGACCTAAAAACAGGGAAATATACTGCAGCTTCCTCCGTGTAAGTCTGCTGGTGGAAAGAAGCTTCAGGATGTTGGATGCTGTACATGATGCCTCGGATCAAACAAACTCATCATATGAAAGTACAAGTCTTATGCAGACACACAGATTACAGCTCAGATGCTCCATGTGAGCTGAAATAATACACAGTGACAGCAGAGACTTGTTTAAATGCACCTATTCAGATTTCCACCAATCCATATCCATTTGGGATTATAGACAGGGTGGCTTAAAATTGGGCAAGGCAACACTTTTTTTCCATCTTCCTGTAGAGCTGAATTATTAGATTGAAGTTGAATAATAAGCAGTGAGTCAAACAGCACACCCTTCATCTGCGGAGCTGTAATTAACGGGGGCAAAACGCAGGCGGTGGCGAAGGCAGGAAAAAAAATGCAAATTATTCTGCACAAAGGCTTCTCACAAATTGGCGTCACCATTTCTCAAATTATATCATTACTATATTTTGAAAATGTTAATCTGTTGAGCGGATTTCCCGGGGGAGTTGAGTAAATTAGTTCTATTTCCGAGACTGCCTCTTTGCAAAGGCGCGGCAGCGACAAGCACCTCTGATTTGCTGATTACAATTAGACTCCCCAGTTTGGGCTCCTTCAAGCATTGATAATTTTCGGCATATTAAGCACGTTTTAGCAAAGGTGATAAGTCAGTTTTAATTGAAATGAAATTATTATTCTAATGGAAGTTTGGTTATTATTATTAGGAGGCACTAGTCATTCTGGCTTCATTTTTAATATATAAATGCTGGAGAGCGAGAAAAAAACGATTTTGAAGGGCATTAGGGTGTCAGGATTGAATGAGGTAATTTGAAGGGAATTACTTTCTCTTCTATCAGAAATGAACTGAATTAAAAGTCCAAATCAATCGCTTTCACTTCTCCATTCTACTTTGACAGCGGCACAATTACAGATAATTAGATGGGAGGAAACTTTTAATTGTGGGATTAGAGGGAGAGAGAATTTGTAGGATCAGAGGAAAATTTCTAGGCAGAGTTTCTTCCTTAAAATCGAATCAAAGGATTTGCGAGCTTAAGATGGAAACCAGCTTTTTTTCCCTCCTTCTTCTTCTTCTTCTTCTGTTTAATTGGAGCTGCATCTAGTTCATCCAAATCATCCAAAAACAATTAATTTATATTTAATTCTGTAATTATCATCAAATCGAATAATGTGCAACCTAATTTAGATAGTTAAAAATTAACGTGCGTGAAGTTAATTGAGTAATTAAACTCCTAAACTGCTGCCTATTAATTTGGCTGCCTAATTAAAAATGAATGTGATTCTGTGCTGCTAAAGTAGGCATCATTACTGGATGGGCTTCTCGATAAGGCCTGTGACTTTTGGGGGAGATTTGGGTGGATCACGTGAACACCCATACTCAGTTTGGAGTCAGGTGTGTGAAAATGCAAATTCCTTTTATAGAAACTGATAAACAGAAAAGTCTAAGTACTAAGAGTGTTTATGTGTAAAAGTGAAAGATAACAGTGCAAGTGCAGGAAGTTCAGATTGTCACAAACGTGAGTAAATGTGAAAATCTCAATAAAACATGATTATTTTAGGTCTTTTTTCTCCTGCACGTGAAGGACTGAAAAGTTCGTGTGTTAGATGGACCTTCTCGTGAACTCCATCAGATATTCGCTCCTTAATTCGTGACTGTGCAGAGCAGAAGATTTACAGCCACCTCAAGACCTTGAAGACATATTTAACAGTCCTTTAAACTATTTAAACATCACGGGAAATAAAGAAGAAAAAGAGGAAAACCACATTCAAGCTTCAGTCACGTCAGAAAGTCTTTAAAATAAATATATCATGTGATTTCATCATTCAAACTGCAGCCCTGGGCTGAGAAAGGGTCAAATCTTTATATGAAAAACAGCCACTGGAGCACAAAAACAGAAAACCTGCGCAAAGTTGTTAAAAAGGGGGCAAATCGTTTCAGTTACAGTTTATTTAAAATCCCAACAGTTTGCTCAGAGTGATGAGACTTATTTTACACCAAATGGGGAAAAAAATGAAAGGGGTCAGTGTGAATCACCCAGAAATGTGATCAATGAATCCACATGGAAATTATGCAGTCGGTTTGTGTTCTTTAACAACTGTCAAAAAGAAAATCTGACCATTTGGATCATCTTTTTTTTCTTCCTTTGAACAGCTGTCAGAAAGAGAAGTGATAAAAAGGTAACAAGGCTGGACAGAATCGCGGCTGAATGCTGGTCTTGTTCGCCTTATTATCAGGTTAATTAAAGCTCGAATCTGACAATGTGACCCGCTGTAGAAAAACGGATTTTAAATGCAACGTCTCTGGAGACTGTGGAGAACGTGTCAAGGGCTGCTGGTGTCAAACGCCTTGGCGTTTGAATGAAAAGCAGAGTTTTATATATGTGTACATGTGTATGTGAAGAAAGAGTGTATAAGGTCTTATGAAAGTAAAAGTGTAAAGAGAGACAAAAAAAGCTTCAGAGATAAACCAACTGGTTAAAAAAATAGATGGATAAACCAACGAGATCATTTCTGAGGAGTTCATTAAAATGGAGGGCTGCACACTGAAATACAGAGGGTTATTATTTGGGCTTGGGGGGTCAAGTGACGAGCGGATTATATACTTCTTCATAATAATATTAATTAAACAATTTGCATGCTAATAGGGTAACAATTATCGCAGCTTCTGTTGAGAGATTCAGGTTATTACAACATGCCAATCCGGGAGCCAAGGGTCAGGGAATGAGTGGGGTGCGAAATTTCAACTCTGATTAACATTATGACAGCACCAGACTTGGGATAAATAAAGTGGAATTAATTGTTTGAAAACCCAGAGAGCAGACAGGATTCAGGACGGTCACATAGTGTTTAGTTTCCTGACATGAAACATTAGGACTGTGAAAAAAGTGATTTGTTTTATTTTATTTTACTGCATTTGTCTCAGGAGTTGATCCTTTACAACGTCATCAGGTCAGATATTTTATGAGCCTATAACAGAGTTAGTAAGTCGTGTTTGAGAAAAAACAAACAGGAACAAATAAACAAATAGTTGTGCTTTTAATTAAATTTTTTTGGGTTCAGTGTTCAAACATCCCAAAAATAAACATTTTTTTTTAAAATTTTCCCAACATTTATGTTTTAATTTGCTCTGATTTCCAAATATATAAGAATAATGGAGAATAAACCTAAAAAAATGGAACTGGTTGGTCTAAAAATGACCATATCTGGATAAATATTGTTACTTTCATTCAGCGCAGCTTTATATTTATCTGTTTTCTTGTCCTGATGTGGATCAAACAGTCAGGGAGCTCCTGCAGCATCAATCCGCCTGCAGCCTGCTCTTCCCCGGATCCAGCGAGCCCTTCCTCCCGGTGGGTCTCCCGTGTAGTTGCGATGTAGTTCTTATCAAAGCCCTCCTGTCTTGTTGTGACAGCTCTGATATTGTTTATTGAGGTGGATGTCAGCTTTAATTAGCAATCGATACGGGGAGCGTTCGCAGAGCGCGTCTCTGACGTCAGCGCCCATTACCTCTTCTCATTGGGTCTCATGTTCCCAGAGCCTGGGCTAATTATTGGGAGGTTCATGTGGATAAAGTACAGCTCATCCCTCCCTTCACATCATGTCCCCCTCTCGTTGGCCACACTCGCTGCATGCTTTTTAAATTCCCATCACCGGCCTCCAGACGTCGTTTCCTTTTGCCTGCGGGATGATGGACAGCAGGATACTGGATCCACCTCACGCCCAGTTCGGAGGTTCTCTCGGCGGGATGGTGGGCTTCCCGTACCATCTCAGCCACCATCACGTCTACGAATTAGCAGGGCATCAACTTCAATCTGCATCCGCGGTTCCTTTCTCAATAGACGGATTACTTAATGGCTCGTGCACGGCTTCGGTGGGTAGTTCCAACCCCCTCTTGTCTTCGGGCTGCGGGCTGAATGGAGATAATCAGCAGTACAAACTGACAGGTAAGGCACACGATCCACGAGACACTAACCTCTCCTCAAGGTTGAGCTGCGCTAAGAAAAAAAAAAAAAAAACACAAAGAAACAAAGATATTGTTTTCCTCCGACGTGGGTTTTTAAAGCCGAGCCGATCCTCTCCACGTATTTGTGTTCACGTCTCCCACTTCCTCCCACCTCTGAAGGCTCAGGAATTATCAAGGAACAAATAATAATCATATTTCTCTCACTCGGTGATAAAAGAATATCTCGCGTGTTTACACTGAAAACGTCTGTTTTAATCCAGACAAAGCGACAGAATAACTGAGGCTACAGAGTGCATGTGTATATAACAGCAACAATAAAAGTACGATCACCATCTTTGCCTTTAAACTTTGCAAAAAATAAAAATAGATACAATAAAAGCACAAGATATGCGAAAAACACGTTGAGTTGAAACGATATTTAAATGTTCAGAACAACAACAGAGAGACGCTCATGCTTTGTTTACATTTCCTCTCATTCTGCTGTCAGACTCGGTGGATCCAGACAAAGATAGTCCGGGCTGCAAGAGAAGAAGAACTCGCACGAATTTCACTGGTTGGCAGCTGGAGGAATTAGAAAAGGCTTTTAATGAGAGTCACTATCCGGACGTGTTCATGAGAGAAGCTCTGGCTCTCCGGCTGGACTTGATAGAGTCAAGGGTTCAGGTAAATTCACTGCACACAGCCTTTAATTTAACCAGCATGTGTCTTATTATGTCTATGTTTATTGTTATATTTGTGCATGTGAAATTATCTGTTTATAATTGTGTTTTGTTGTAAAAAAAACATTTATGTCTTCAAGTGGCACGAGCAAATATCTACTAACAAAATGATCAACAATATTTTTACGTATTTTTTTTCTGGTTTTCAAAAACAAAGTTTATTAAAAATAAATCAAAACTATTCTAAATTTTATTTTGAAAACAAGACAACAATAAATATATAAATTCCTGAGAAAATGTTGCGTTTTTATTATTATTGACCAAAATGATATTGTGTCGTGGACATTGTGTGTTGGAAGTTTTTCTAAAAAATAATGTATACAAAATCTGTAAAATAGTAAATATTTAAGTTGTAACACAAGCCCACTTAGAAACAGAAGTTTCATCGGACGCTGAGATTCTAACAAGGAAAAAGTTTATTTAAAGTCTTCAGCTGTGGGTTTTTCAGTAAATATGAACTAAAGTTTCTTTTGTTAAAAGTTACTGGTTTTTCTTTCTTGTATTCATGTTTATTCAAAGGCCCAACAAGGCCTGAACACAGCAGATCAGGGTGTAACGTCACTGTTTGTGGACAAACACATTTGATTTGGATAAATTTGGCTCAACGCACGTGGTTTCACCTCCTTCTGTTCTCCCTCTTTGCAGGTTTGGTTTCAGAACCGCAGAGCCAAATGGCGGAAAAAGGAGAACACAAAGAAGGGTCCAGGTCGACCTGCTCACAACGCCCACCCCACCACCTGCAGCGGGGAGCCCATGGACCCGGAGGAGATCGCCCGGAGAGAACTGGACCGGCTGGAGAAAAAGAAACGGAAGCAGGAGCGCCGGCTGCTCAAGTCCCAGAACAAGCTCGTTTCTGGGGATTTATTTCACACGCCGGGATCCGACAGTGACAGCGGGGTGTCACATGTCACTGACAGTGACCACAACACGTGTCCACCCTTTGACTCGGTGGGGGGAAACCAGTCGAGATGCGATCAAACATCTCTCCAGACCCAAAACCAGAACCAAAGACTATTAGACCGGGATGCTGGTGGATCCGAGCTGGACTCGCCCGACCTCAGCCACCGGTCAAGCCTGTGCTCTAACAGCACCAACAGAGCCTCCAGCCTGCAGAAACTCAACCCTTTTAGCGTGGAAAGCCTCCTGTCGGACTCCAGACCGAGACGCAGCCCTGCGGCCTTACCCTCCTCGCGGCCTTTAATTGGGAAGGGACACTTCCTGCTCTATCCCATCACACAGCCGCTTGGATTCATTGTTCCTCAAACAGCCCTGAAGACTACAACAGCAGTGAACGGTGACAGTGACCCCCCGGTGGACACAAACCAGCCTCACAGCGCGCGCTGTGGCGTCTCTGCGCATTCTGCGGGATGTAGAAGCAGCTCGCCGGACTGTGCGGACGCCGCGCAAAGAGGACAGTTGGAATCAGAGGAAAAGACAAGCTCACCGCACATGAGCCCGTCCAGGGTGGCCTTTTCTGCTGGAAAACAGACCTCTGTTATTTGCAGCGACTCGACTTTTGCTCACGAACACAGTCCGCAACTCATTCCGCCAGGCGACACGGACAAAAAAGAGCTTTTGGTGACCAAGGAGCTCAGTGACAGTCACTGTCCCGCACTGACAAACTCGAAAGAAGAAGTCGACATGGAATAAATCGGTGGGGGGTAAACAAATCAGAAACAAACATGAAGTAGCCTCTAAATGACACCTTTCATTAGGCCAAAGCTTAACCACATCTTTACATTTCCAAACTCCAGTTTCTCCCCACTCTGATGACATTTTGACAGTTTCCATATCTTTCTTTTTTTAAAATCTGCGAGTGTGTACGTGTGTGAGTCAGGAGTCTCTAGATATCCTTTAATGTGTGCTGACTTGTCAAAAAACACAAGACCAACAAAAATCCTCAAGAGCTGTAAGAAAGGTATTATACTATTTATATATGTAAGGTTTTTCTTAAATAAATCTATTGTATACAAGCACTTCCAACCGTGTGAGATCTTAAATAGCAGCACATCCAGTGCAGGACTACAGTACAGTAGGAAGGGCTTTCTTAAGAAATCTCGTGTTGTACTTTGTATATTGCCTTAACAAATTTATTCATCTATAAGCCCCCACTGAAATGAGGTTACGAGCCCGAGGCGAAAAGGACCCGCTCGACTCCTGCAGAGTTTTGATATGAAAGTAATTATTTTCCCGGTGGCTACTGCAGGGGGATTCAGTTTATTTTAGCTCAAAGGGGGTTATAATACATTACCGATTTCTAGTGATATGAAATCACATAAACTTCCAAGAATAATAGAATTAGCATGAAAAGGCCTGGGTGTCAAATTGAAATAGGAAAATAATAGCCCCGGCAGCTGGGAGTGTGTGTGTTTGTGCATATTGGATAGGAGATGGAGATTCGTGGGGAGGCATTTTCATGAGCTCCCCCCCCCCACCCCACTCACTCTTTCTTCCTCTTCTTCTCCCTCTCTCTCCACTTTGTCAGGGCCCCTTGTAGCAGAGCTATATTAAGATAGATGTTCGATGATATCCCTCATTGTTCTGTCGCTTTACATTGATGTTTCTGTGTTATCAGCCTATTGATCACGCGTCGGCTGTAATAGGACGGGCTGAGGCAAACGTGCCTATTTACAATAGCAGAACACATTTGTTCTAATAGGGTTGGTGGTCCCCAGGGATAGCGCGCAGGATCTGGGACATCTGCTCCCTTTTGCAATATTAGCAGTACTGACCACAATATCAAGCCGAGCCAAGACAGGAACATCGAAGATAGCGCGTAAAGAGGGAAAAACCCTACATATAATGTTAAAAATAATAACTATAATCATGAAATCCAATCCAGTGAGATTTCCACGCACCCACGAGCCCCTCAGTGTTTTTCTTTGGGTCTTGATTTGCAAATAAATTGAGAATAATCGGAGGGGTGAGCTTTATGTCTGAGCCGGCGCAAATGAATCTCTGAGCCAGTGTCCCTTTCAAAATATTTACATAAATTTCAACCCATGCAGCTGTTTGCTCTATGAAGCAATGCCTTATTAGGTTGGTGGGGGAGCTGGAGCAAGCCAACATTGCACGTGCAGTGAACACGCGCAGGATCAGGGCCTGCGTGGCTGTGGGTTAAAGGTGGCTCAGTGGCTCCGTGACACAGCTCAGATTAGGGCTTCTTTTTTGTGTGCCTTGTGTGAGTTTTTCTTTTTCCATTTTTTTCCACTTTTTCAATCTTCTTTTTCAAGCGTCACAAACCTAAAAATTACAATTGACTGCCAGTTTGAAATGGTTTCAATTCTGGAATTAAAAAAAGCGCAAATCAGAGCAGAAACCAATATTTATTTAGCTACTATTTGAAAGAACCTCTCAGATTCACTGGAGTGTATTTTTTCTTTGCTACTCTCAGGCTTTTTTGGGACGTCTGCCCAGTTCATCCATAATTCATTAGCGCACTGAATAGGAGTATCGCTGGCTGCACATTGGTGGCCTAAAGGTGAAATTAGCGATTTGCTTAAGTAGTTAAGCTTTTCTTGCCTGAGAGCTGCACGCTGCATGATTCAAGACAAACTATCAATCGATATGCCCAGGCAGCCTCCAGGAGATGTGTCGTCCATGAATCATACTTTATGAATTCAATTTATACCCGGAGAAATTTTCAATTTGAACGCCGGATCATTATGGGAGAGTGTAAATTGTTTTTGCTCTATTATGCATCGGACGCCATCATTTTTCTTTCTAATTACGGCGGTGTCAGGTCGGGCTGTCATGCAGACCCTGATTTTCAATTTAACTGATCATCATGCATTCATTTTACCATTTGATAAATCTGCTATCTCGAAGCTTCTCCATGCCCGGAATGCTAAAAGAGAGGCACAGATTGGCAAAGTAATAGGGCCCTGTATGCTGCAATAAGTGCAGATCAGCCAGCTAATTTAGCACCTCCTGGTATTTCCATTTCCATTTCTCATTTCAACTCTCAAAGGAGGAAAAGCAGCCCAAAGGTAGAAAGCTGGTAGGGTTTTCATATCGGGGGAAGACAGAGGGGGGGAAAAATCCACCAAAACGGCTTGTTTTCAACCGCACGTTTCCTAAATTAGGATATCAAGCTTAATTAAGGCTAATAGAGTTTTCTCGGTGTGCGCTAGTTTTATTTAATAGAAACAAATTTGCGCAATTAATTACGGCCGTGATATTAAGAGTCTCATTTCAGCTTTCGAGCTGCAGCTTAAATGAGCATCTTCAGGAATAAGCTTCTCATTTCCAAACCAAATGACAAACAAATTGTTTTTATCCCGGCTGCCAACTCAGACATCGTATCGTTTGACTTTCTCTGTAATCAAGTTAGTTTAAACAAAGGCTTTACTGACTCAAGTAGACTAAATGTAGCCTTGTACTGAATTTGGTTTCATGCAGAAATTGAAGTATTTTACGCATATGGTTGTAATTTCTTTCATACAGCATGAACATGATATTTCTGTTTGGAAACATTATTATTTTCCTATTTAATGCATTATTTCCTAATGCACATTTAAAGAAATACGAATAAGGAGAGGGATTTACAAGTTTCATGTTCAAACTAACAGAAATGCGCTCTGCCAGTGAATCCACCCGTCTGCAGACCGCTTTGTGTTTCTGTATGAGATCTTAGCGGCTCTGAGGACTCAGTTTAGATTAAAAAAAAGAACCTGGTCCCCCTTAAAAGAATCCTCCGTGAAATAAAATGGCACTTGACATTTGGCTTCTCCTGCAGCAACTCTGCTATGCCTTTTAGGATTAGTTTACATCTCTATACTCATTAATGCGCCGGCGGATTTAATCATTCTTATCTTTTCCGTGCATACCTGGGATAAGCTTGAAATTACCATCTGCATTGATTTCTGGACAACCCTTAAAATAATTGTAATTATCTCGCTGTGTTTTTGAGAAAAAACGATTTAAATGAGAGTATTGTCTATGACGTCGCCCAGATTTCTGTTGTTAACGTAAAAAACGCAAATCTGGAGATTCTACAAAGTGTAAAATGTTCTGCTGAGATTTTCTGAACTCAATTAATAATTTGTTAAAATTGTCTAAAATATTTCAGAAAAAATAAACTTTGGTTTATTTTTTTATTTATTGATTTACTTTCAGTGTGTTAAAACAAAACACTTTATTGTCCAAGTTTTTGATCTATTAGAAAGTAATTAATTCATGTGGCAAAAATAATATACTGGATACTAAACTGCTCGCATGATTTAAAATATCTTTTTTAAATTAAGTTTTTGTTTACTGTGACATAAACTTCATGCGTATTTCTGGTAAAAAAAAAAGATATTTCAAATACTCCTTCAAAAATTTTAGTGATAATTTTGCAAACATGCAGGGAACTCTTATTTATTGTATCTATACTTTAAACATCACTTTTTTTTTTTTGCTGATCAGTGAGTGTTTGTGGGCGTTTCTTCTTTAGGAAATTTAAAACATAAAACTGCTCATGTGCTTATGCATAAAAAACACATCTCATACAACCATATTCTGATCTATAAAATACAAAACACCCAAAAACAGTGAGAAGAAAAGTCTGAGCAAACACACATCTCCCCTCATTTCCCTTTAAACGAAAGACTTTCTCATTTAATATTTCACATTTCTTCATTATGCAACCTCCATATCATCTTGGAATAGCTGTGGGGAAGGATTAGAATATTACAGATTCATCTTTACAATGAGAACATTTCCATACTCCTATAGGTAAGGCATGACTGGGGTTACACCTGTTGCCAGCTGTCTGGTTTTGCTATTTAAAAAATCCTGCATTTGACTTTTATTTGACATAAAATAACAAATATCAGAATGAAGAAAGCGATAGAGAAATCAAATGATACCTTCAGGTTAAAACCTTTTAAGCTTAATCAGCACAAATGAACTTAGAGTGATACATATCAAGAGAGATAGACTAATAGACTAAAAGCACAAGAAGAATTTAATTATAGAGTAAAATATTAAAGACCTTCCAGGCATGAACTGATGTCCAAGAGATCATGTGGTGCACATTTACTAAGGTCACAAAAAGGTCATGCAAAAATCGCAGTGATTCCAGTTTGTCATAATAATCAGTGACATGTCTTTAATTTCTGAAATTAACTAAATAAAGTCACTTTAGTGTGACTATTTACCAATTATCACTTTTTCATCTGTGTCTCTTTACACAGGGATAAAAATAAGATTACAACATTTACAATGAAATAATTCCATCTGGCTTCGGTTTCATGTAGGCAACTGGCAAAACATGGCTTTTGTGTATAAAAAGCCCCAAATCACGACAATTTGCAAAACATTTAGATAAGATGAGGCTATGAACAGCCTGTCACAGCAGAGATGTGAAGATCACTGACAAATTACTTTACCTGATGATGACGGTTAAATTGAAAAGTGAAGAATCATTTAAAAATGCCTGTCACAGTCAGCTGCAAGACCTGACCGTTACTAATTCATTATAATTATTTACTTCATCGTCTCTTTAAAAAGTTCTCAAACAAGTGGAACGTGACTACTGAGACAGTTTGTCCAATTCTAAAGTTTTTCTAGATATACAACTTGCAAAAAAAAAAAAAAAAACACCACATCACGCAAGACAGTTTTGCATGATGCTGAATAATGGCATGCAACAAGGAAGTGTTGTGTTCTTACTACGTCTTTGCCACAGATCCAAACATTGCACTGTGGCTCAATCTAAATATCACACAGCCTGGTGTGAGACTAGATTAACATTCTTCTTCTCAGGTTGGTAAATAATATGTTTAGAACAGATTATCCTACATAATGCAACAATGAGGTGGTATATTTAACTGCTATAGCTAAGTTAGATATAAACAGACTGGGGATCTGTATCTTCTTTCAAAGTTGAAAAGTGTAGCCATGGTTTCCTATTTGCAGGTGCTGCCATGTTGTAATTATGGGACCAAAATCTGGGAACTGAAGACAGGGGCCCACTCGTCTGTGCACAACCATGGATATATTTATACTTACAGTTAAACATATAAGAAAACTGATAAATAAACACACAGCACTAACTAACTAACTAACTAACTAACTAACTAACTAACTAACTAACTAACTAACTAACTAACTAACTAACTAACTAACTGGGTGAATAAAAAAATTAACAAATAAAAACTATTATCAAGGTGTATTTTTATGTTTTTAATTAAGAAACTATCTCTCTTACACACAAGAGTGTCACCTGCCACTAGGAAGCTATTCACTTGTCTAGTTCTAGAATACAACTAAAGTCTTTATGATAACAACAGACCCACATATTGAAAAGAAGAACAAATAAAGGACAACTTTGAAAACTTTGCAACAACTTTCACAGAAATATTGAAAGAAAATTTTGTTGANNNNTAATTGGCAAACACCCTCTGTGTAAACTACCAACAGGAGCCAGTCCAGGAGTGTCCAACCAGTGTCACTTTCCATACATGCTGTGGTAATGACAGCACCCACTGCAGGTAGGAGCTGAAGCCCAACAGAGAGGGACATGAAATACATAAATGCTTTTAATGTTCAAATTACAAAGCAAATGAGACTCTTTTTACAGACGCTAAAGCTGTAAGATTAATGTAAAAAAAACACCCTTTGTCCTGTTTTTAAGGAGATTGTTTCATAACTAGCAAAAAGTTTACAACTGCAGTCAATTTTTGCACAACAGTTCATATGATGACAAGTTGTTTTATAGTTTTTCAAAAACTACAAACTGAAACCTGAAAGTTTTTATGCATCTAAATTATTTTTCATCAATGTCCTTATTTTATTCTTGAATCAGTATTTTTACATGACATTACAAAAAAAAAGAAGAAAATAAATTAAAAAAGGTGAAAATTTAATAAAATTAATAAAAAAAATAATAACTTTCAATTTGGCAAAGATGAGATTCTTGAAATAAGAGCTGGATTATTCATTCAAAAACAAGTGGCAAGATCCAGGATCTGCCAGATGATGAGGCAGCATGTGCTGTTGGCAGTGCTAAAGTAGCTAATGTACCAGATAGAGTCAGGAGTCAGACAGTCACTTAGGAGTGGTTTTGGTTTAACAAGGATGTGAAAGCAATTCTTGATTCAAGAAGGAAGGGTGACACTGACAGAAAACTCCAGGCTATAACAGCAATCAGCCTTGCTCCTAAATGGTTTGGTATAATGCGTTATAACCAGTAGCTACGATTATCCAGCTGCAGGAAGGAGCTCTGGCTCATGGAAGAGCAGTTTAAAGTGCTGAACAAACAGGAAGACCTTCATCTCATGAAGAATTCAAACATTTTAAACATTAAGAGGGTAAAAACAGGTAATCCAAACGTGAAAACAGGTGAAAGTGTGTCTCTGAGTAGATTGAAAGCCATCAGGGTGATATTTTACACACTCTAAAACTATATAACTGGATACTGATATTACAGGAAAGCACACATGCTTTATAGATCCATGTGCGTCCCAGGAAATGATCTTTTTTATTCCTGAACAGACCTAAGGAGCTCTCTAGAGCTCTGTACATCTGTCGTACACAAACTTGTTGGTTTTCTTCTCATAATCACCAACATAACTTGAAACTGTGAAGTAAGAATAAATTAAAAGGCACTGAAAATCAACCAGTGACAATCAGCTATTGCTTTTAAATGATTGCTCAACAAAGTAAGTGTAAAAAAGTAATCATGATATTAGGCCAGGACAAAATGATGTTACCACAAAGGATAGAACATATTTTTTTATTACAACTGTAATGTTAACAAAGGTAAGTTCTGTAATTATCATTAATGCTGCCTTTATGTTTTACATCTAACTATTCTGTTTGTTATCACTGTGTGCACCACACTGAACATGAACCAGAGAAAGCAATGGCTAGAGCTCTTTGAGGAGCCCCAAGACAAGATGTGATACATCCATGTTTAATGTAAAGGACTATCTCCTAGCAGCTTTTTGTTTCTGTGACTGCTACTGATGATATTATTACAAAGTACAAGGTTCATGAGGCTTTAGCCGACCTCCCAGGAAAACACAGCCCCAGGTTTATCAGACAGATTGAGCAGTTGGTAAAAGAAAAGCCAGTTAAACTATTTGAGGTGAAGGTACGGCACCATCGGTCACATTATGAACCACAATAAGCTCCATGGATAAAGACCCAGGAAGCTCCACCTAAAAACACAAGAATGTCAGACTGGAATGAAACTAAATGTGTGTTGACAAGTCACAAATTTTCTAGGATATTTTTTTTGGTCTGATGGAGACACAGCTGGAGCTTTTAGATGCTCGCATCAGCTTTATGTTTACAGATGGAAAAAATAATCTCTAAAAGATAAGAGAGCTATCTAATATGAAACATGGAGGGGGCGTGGTTTAGTTTTGGTGCTGTTTTACCGCATCTGCCGCAGAGTGTCTTGAATCTGGGCAAGTTACAGGGAAATCTCAAGAGTATCAAGGCATTCTGGAGCCAAATTTGCAGAAAATTTGGTTTTAGTTGCAGGTCATGAGTCCTCCAACAGGATAATGACCCAGAAGACACAACTTAAAACATGTATTTATTTTTTTCAGTTTCCAAATATTTCAGTTAACATTGTAGGTTTTTCTTTCTTGGATGGTTACTAACAATTTTGTCCATGTTCTGGACATGTTGAAGTGAAACTGAGAGAGAAAAGAAATCTAAGGTCACTGCTACATTTACAGAGGATCCCCTGACTTGTCAAAAAATGTCTCTTCCAATGAAATCTGAAAACCGAACATACACAATGATGGCCTGAAACAACAAGAGGGAGGTCACTTTCTTCTTTTGCTGTTTATTTGTCTGAGTAGGAACTGACATGTGCAGCAGTGGGAACATTACTGTAGCCAGGTAACCTCAGTTTTTGAAATCTTGGTGATTCGAAGTTCAATAATCCCATCGTATCGCCAGATCTTTGTTTGCTGGATCAATATGAAATGCAACCAAACAAAATATACCACAGAAGAAGTCACCAGGAGGGGGAACATCCTCAGCTGTTGGGAGAGTTGAGCTGCTTTTGTTCAATTTCCACCTCCCAAAGGCTTGCAGAAGCAGCAGCCTGCACAGAAAGACTTTCTGTGAACTGAGAAAGACGAGACGAAGCCACAGCAGTGAAAAGTCCCGAGTTGATGTTTAAGAACAGCACAGGACTGGCAGCAGATAAGCACAAGATCTCAAAGAAACCATCATATTGATTACACTGGGACAGAAAAGTGTGTTGATGGAAGCTGAGATTTATGTAGAGGTTACATTTGTGTCCTGTTTGTACCTTGTCTCTGGATAGGGGAAAATAACTAAATTAATAAAGAAATTACTTAATTTATAGAAAGTGAAAGTGATGTTGTAATAAGAGCTAGTTTTAATAGCAATGATTCATGCTTAACAACACTTAAAAACAAACAAAACCAACGGATAAAAACTAAAAGTAAAAATTTCTTCTTGCATCTAAAAACGTGTAAAAAACATTCCCAGTGTGTGTTTTAGAAATAACCTACAGGCATAACTAAGGCCAGGATTGATCCGGCCAGCTTTTCACATGTGCACATAGTTTACATGCCTAACATATCAATTTAAAGCAGTACTAAATAACTTTTCTGCAGTCGCGTCCAGGGCTTGACATTAACTTTTCTGTTCACCAGCCACTGTGGCTAGTGGTTTTCCAAAGTTACTAGCCACTCAGCATTTTCACTAGCCACAATTTTATTGTTGAGAAATTATGTTTAATATGATTAAAGCTGACTATGGCGTGGTAAAGTTTACTTGACCTAGATTTACAACCTTTTTAAATGTAAATGACCATTCTCGACCTGCTGTCTTCCACTTTTCGTTAAACGACCTTTTCTTTTTCTTTGTCTCTCCTTCCTTCGTTTCATCTTCATGTTTTCTTTTTGTTTGCTCTTCGGGTTTCCTGACGCCTTGAATGTGCCGCCACATTATCACCCCCACTACTTCACAACTGTTGTCCACAGGGACCGGCTGTCTAAAGTGACGTTGGTCACGAATGGACCAATGAGCAAACACTGTGCGCAGGCAGTGCTCATGGGAGTTGTAGTGTCTTAGTCTCACATTGCAATTCGTTTATTATTTCAGATGTCATTTGAGAAAACTACAATAAAAAAATGTATATAAAATTCAGCCCGCCAAAAGTGGCTAGTCGGAGTGGCTGCGTCACCCGCCACTGCTGAAATTCACCCGCATTTGGCGGGTTGGCGGGTGTTAATGTCAAACCCTGGTCGCGTCTCAGACGGCCATCGCTAGAAATGGTGTTCTGTACAAATATGCTACCCGTTGAGATGTGCTACCGACTCCTTCTGCACATGTGCCGTTCTACAGTCCTGACTTCAATAAACAGATTTAGCATTTATTTTTTGTTTCGATATTTTTCCATAAATACATTTTACCTATCAAATAAATCCTCCCAGGACAGGAACACTAAATATGATGTTATTTTTTACTTTCTTTGCAGAAGGACCCAACATGCCGCAAAGGACCCAGAGGACTTTTATATAGAAAACATCAGGGACGGATCATAAAAATATGCTTAAATAATTAACAGGACATACTCACCATAAACAAGTATACTGTATAAATGTCCAATGACATCTCATTATGAAATAAGGTGTCAATTTGAACAATGGCGACATTTTTCATCAGGCAGCATAAATCATCAGAACACCACTTCTGGCTTTGACCCGAATTACTGAAGTTATTAAATGTAATATAGAGGGACCAGAGTGATGTCTAATATGAAGCTGGACATGTTTTTTGGTGAGTATCCACTTAGAAAAGTTTCAAAACTGTAGCTGAAAGTTGTAAAAGTTATTTCGTACTGCTTTAATAGAACTGTTTTAACACAGGTGAATTACTAAAACCTGCTTTTTAAAAATTCAGATTTAATTCTAAATTCTTTATTTACACTGGTCTTTGTATTCACACATTAAGTAAAGCAGGTTACTCACAATATTTGTATTAAATAAGTTACTAATTGGACATAAAACTAAACAGATGATTAAATTTAGAAAAAACAAAACTTGGAAAACATCTGAACATAATTTTGCAGGAAACAAATGATTGTTTTTTCACACACACAATTGTCAGTATTAACACAGATGCAAACACTATATGCACACACATTTACAAAATATATGAAACATATGTACAAAGTGTTTTAAAAAATGCACATTTGATGAAATGTGAACCAAAATTAGATGAATTATGCTGCTTTCAAGCTTTTCACAACAATTATGATTTATCCTATAATCTATAGGGGGAAATCATCTTGGAGTCATGGTTGGAAATTAATTACCGTGTAATTAAATTCATTCTAAAATGTTAGTGAACAAAGATTAATTAATAATCCTGGAATTTGTGACTATCTTTTCTGTTTCACATGAAATTAAATGAGTTCAAAATTTTCAACCAAAAATGAAAGATCAAAAGGGTGAATGCAAATGCCTCATGGTGAACACAGACATCTCGTGTGTTTTAAAATAAACACGGCTTCATAGCTTTAATCGAGTCGATGTGGATGTTGCCACATGTAAATCCCACAACAAAATCTTATCACATTCGCTGTTGCATTTGTTAGAAAGCTTTGTTTAAACCAGTAAACACGAAAAGAAAGCACATTTAACCGACTTCCATGCTGGATTGCTGGTAGGTGGTGAAAGACAAATCAATCTGGGCTGCTGAGACAAATAAACTTTGCTTGATCGCAGTTAATGTTTTTTGCGATTAGTGGAAGCCTGCATTTTCACAGTGGCATTCAAATGATTGCATTTATTTATGCATGTGTACATGGAAATTTGTGATCGAGACATGAAGGTGCATATAAAATGCTTTCTGAATTGCACCCTAACCAGAATATCACTTATTATCTGGTGGACTGTCTGCATGTAAATGTTGTCACCAGGAGATTAGCGCCCTGGTGGCGATTTATATGAAAAAGACAAGCATTTCCCCTCCTTGACTTCCCAGGGAATCTGTGCCCCGGAGGTTAATGAAGTGTGAAGTGTGAAAACTTCCCGAGATGGGATGAGTTAAATAGTGTTCTCAGATGTTAAAGCAACACTGTCCAAATTTATTTGTGTGTGTCAGCTCTTTATAAATCTTAAATCTAGCTAACGTGCCCCCTTGGGTCGTCTGTTCCCACCACTGGTGCTTGTGTGGAATTATATGATCCAGACAGTCTGCATTAATGTGTGCTATAACAAGAACTAAGGGAGCATCTGAATTAAATATACAGAATTAATCAACATACCATTAATAGTAAAAGTGTACGAAAAAATGAAATACAACACGCTAGTATTTATATAGTGTAACATAATACTCTTTTTTTTTTTAGCATAAGTCTACATGGTCAAAAATATCACTCTCAAAAGAAGATTTCTTCTTATTAATAATTGATTTCAGCTTGTGTCAGCCTGCTTTAGGCCTCAATAATGAAGAAAAAATATCAGCTTTAGGAAGAAGTCAGTAATAGACATTTTTTGGTTGCAATTAAAGATGGTTCCCTAGAAAAAAACCCACCTGTCTGCAAAGACCGAAGTCCCTGAATTGGCTCTTTCCTTTTCGCCATTAAAGTGATATTGCAAATGTTCTTTGCACATCAAGGCCAAGACCTCAAATCTCACTATTACATGCATATTATTTAATCCTTTGACACCCTGGTAGTACTGACATGTACAATTTCTGCCATTAATGTGCCTTTTAGCTCAGGGATGGACCTGCCTCAGATCCACTGGAGGTCCAGTTTTTCATTTAATGGCCTCAGGGGGAAACAGGGTTCAACTGGGCCTGAAATGTTACTGTAAATGTGCTCTGTATAGAGAAACCTGTCATGGCTGTGAAGCTGGTCAGATCAATCACATTAGAGCTAAGGAAGTGGCAAGATGTGACAGCCTGAAACATTTCAATACTGACACTGTATCTGACAGCTTGAGGCACACTCCTGTAAATAAAAAAATGTCTTGTATCAGTCCTGTAAATAGGTGTGATTAGTCATAAAGAAGCTTATTGGATGGAAGCTGGAAGCAAGTTAGAGGTGATAGTGGGACAGAATCAATGCTGTTTACTTCTTGGAGGTGTGAGCGTATCCATCAGCAGCACTGAAGATGGTCCTGGTTCCCTCCTTCTCATCACATTATTGACAGTTTGAGGAACACCCGAGGAAGGAACATTTAAGACACAACATTCATTGGTTTGCTATCAATGAACAAACAGGGTTTTCAAAACAAGTGATTAGATGAAGGGAGACAATTAAAGCACCATCTACGGTTGCTTAAAGGCGTAGTACAGCTGGTTTGAAGACGTTATCTGAGGAAATATAAAGTGTAAATATTATCTGTTGTATGGAGCTCTTTCAGTTACCTCATGCCCCTTTTCCACCGACAAATCAGCACGGCGCGCTTGAGAGCGGTACAGTATAGCGCGGATCAACTCGCTTGAGGCGGTGGAAACATAAAGCGGACGTAAGTGGGGATAGGGGCGTGCCCATCTGGCTATGAAAAGTGGCGCGCAAAAGTCTTTGTCTGCGATGTCACAGCGCGTGAAAAAACAACAATGACGGATATACGTGCGTTTTTGTACTTTGCGCTCTGTCTGTGGTTCATTTTGGTTGGTTTGATTTTTGGTTCTTGTGGAAAGTCGCCATTGTCCAAAGTCAATTGTGTTTTAAAATAAAATATTTGTATGGTTGCTGGGAGCTTTTTTTAAAGCCTTTTGCGGGAGCGCTTCTGAATCACACCACGTGAACGCCACACACAGCCGGGCCAATCAGGGGCTACCACTACGTAGTAGTCGTGTCACTGGTAGCCGTTTACTGGACCAATCAGTAGACAGGTGGTCGTGTGGGCCCGCTTTGGGCCGCTTCGGACCACCGAGGAGGTGGTCTGAAAAAAGAGGCCGGGTTGGTGCGCTCAATCTGTGCTCAATTTTGCATTATAATCCAGTGGAAATGTTAGGGATTAAATGTTACATAATAAACTGGAACTGTTACAGAAAGCTAGCTTTGTTGCTAATTTGTAGTGTAGCACAAAATTCAATCTAAATGACCATATAATTTACAATTTATGGCAATGAAAAACCCTATAAAATAGTAGTGGATTAAACAGCTGAGACATCATGAGATTAGAATTTTTTTTTAAAAAGAATAATAATCTACATCAGTCCAGTCAGAACTAATCTCTGTTTCTCTAAACTTAAGATATTCTGAGAACGGTGGACAGTAACTAAAACAACAATTGTTCATCAAAGAAGAGTGGGACATAGTCTACCATATCTAGTCTTCTTAATTTAACACAAGGCTGCAGATTCTACACACTTGACTTCAAATAAGGTGTCAAACCGACATTTACTAGGATGAAAGATGTTTTTCTTTGTTTTAATCAATTTTGATATGATTTGTCTGCAACAAGTTTTGAACTCTTGATATGGATGAGCATTTTCTCACCAGGTAAAAACAATGTGATGCACAAATATCTCTAAAAGCAAATGTGATTGTTGTTAATACATCCAGTTGTTACATTACGTTTGGCTGTACAACTGCTGCTCTGTGCTGTTTTAGTTTTCTCTACAACATTGGCACAAGAACAAACTAAACAAGACAATCACAGGGAAAGTCACACACTGGGAGAGAGAGACAACATTAAGGAAATAATAGTTTAACTTCCAGCAAAGAGGTGAGCTGACCCAGTTCTTGCTGTAGAGTCACAAGCCCTGGTTTCTCTCCAAGGACTCGATTCTCCTCCAGAGGAAGGTGACTTTGTCCTTGATGGAAGGCAGTCTGTGGCACCTGCAGTGTGATGCAAGCTTATTCTTCAATCAGTCAGAGGGGATGTAAAGTCCAACTCTCAAGTCTGATCATGCTTTCTGGGAAAATCAGTTGAATGAAAAAGAAATTTAGAAGAAATCACTAGATACATGAAACAAAGTCAAATTTTAGGTTCATTTTGTTTGGTTTGTATAGGCGCTTTATGTGTTTGTCAAAATTTGGTATAATAATGTGTGAAAAAGGTTTTATTCAGAGCTTCGGTGAGAAGATAAAGAAGGTATTTTTATGCTTTTCTGATCTTTTTGTGCAAAATTGTGCAAATCTGCCTTTAAAGTGGTGCAAAGAGATGCAGGTTTAAGGCATGAACATTTGATGCATTTTGCATTATGAGTTAAAAATAACTACATTTAATATGAAGAAGACCTGAACTGCAAAGCAAGAGCCAGGCATTGTCCTTTCTTTTTATTTCTTTTACATGGCTCATCAACTGGTGAAGTGACATGTAGCTTTGCCCTCGGTCTTCTGGCACCATATTACGCATGACGCCATCAAGTGCACATCTGAGATCTCTTTCTTTTCTGGTCTATTTAAGAAGTCCCACTCATGGAGTGTTTTCAACCAACACACAAAGTCATGTAAGCTTAATTAGCTGGATAGTTGAGGATGATAAAATAAGCTACATAGACTTATCATTTTAACCAATGGGAGACAGTGAAATTTTACCAACAAACATTTAGCATCGGTGATTGAGAGGTTATTAAAGGTCATCTGTTCGTCTTCCTCAGAAAGACAAAATGTAATCAAAATATTTGAAGAAAGACGACTATGTTAGTTTTTAAACTTTTAAGGAAGTAAGGATTTTTTTATTGAGTTATTGAAAATCTAATTTGACAGAGACATCAGGGGGACCCCCATGTGGTTATATTTCAATCTCTTGGCAGATTATCATTGTCGTTTTAGTGGAGATACCTGCTGATATTCTAAGCAGCTGTTTAGAAGTTGAATTATTTGGCAAATGTAATTTGCGAGCAGTGTTAAAGTGTCCTTTTTAATATTAATTGACAAGACAACACTGGGCTTTTGACAACAGCCTGTTCAGCCACAGACTTTAAAGCATGTCTGCAAATTCAAGATATCTTCCAGTACAAAAGCCCTTTCTCATTAATGAAACGAACATGAGCCGGGGAAATTCTTGCTTGAATTTTCTGGGCAGATAATGATTCTCATCTTTATCAGTGGTTTATCTTCTAAGGTCAAGATTAAAGTGAAAAGTGATGTGAGCCCCCCAGTGTCTCCAATTAAGAGAAAGAAAGGAGAAAAAAAAGGGGGGTGAGAGGGAGCAAAGCTGGACTGTGCTGTAATATTCTGCCTTGCGCTCCCGAGTATCTGTGAGAAATAAAAAACAATGCAATTAAATTATGACACCTGACACCTAGACCTCACATCAGTGTGAATCATAATGGACTAACTGCTGAATGTTTTCCATTCTCTATCACTGACAGTGGGATTCTGTCAGACGATTAATATGATCACACACATCAGCATCTCACCAAATGAACACTTTTATGCTTTTTTTAAAAAAAAAAAAAAAGACTTCAAGATAGAAATCTAAATAAACCGTGCATAGACATAAAAGACTACCTTGAGAGATTTTCATGTGGAATATTAAAAAAATAGTTAGAGTTCTCTGTATGAAGAAGCAGTTCTGTTTCTGATTCTGATTATTTCAAAAATGTACGTCCTAAAATTTGGCATGATCTGATTGTTTTAGACTCTTTTGTCTGATTTTAAATCTCTTCTTAAAACTCACCTCATGAGATGTTTATTCTTTTTCAGGTTTAATATGTTTCAATCATTTGATTTGTATTTTATGGCCTGTTTACACTGTTATGCCATTTTATGTCATGTTTATTGTCACTTGTGGTGGCAAATACTGTATTTTTTATTTCTCTGTACTATGTCTATTCATATCTATTTATGTTTCCATGTGTCTATGTTCTTCACCTATTTCCTGTTGTTTTTCTAAAGGAATGTGCAATAAGTGCAACAGCAAATCTGAATTACTTGGCCAAATAAACCTGATTCTGTTCTTTTTCTATTGTGAATTTAAAGTGTTTTAAAGCTAAACCTGGATTGGATTTTGAAAAATTTGGTTCTCTTTTTTTAAAAGAGTTTAAATGTGACACAATTATTGATAAATTTGGTCAGCTGCATCTTTTGAACATACATAAACTTCATATCATTCACATTATTATGGAATTATTTTTTGTATCCTAGTTTTTGAGAGTTAATTTTTGTTCTTGTCTCTTTTAGGCCCCGCCTACCAGACAGAGTCTGCTCTGATTGGTAACACAGCAGCTTATTCTTTGATTGCTCACAACTAATAACCAATAGCCAGCCTTAATACAGATGCATCAATGTGATATAATTGAAAAAAAGAGGATAAACCCAGATTAATTTTTGGCTTTTTAAGCAGCTCAGGAGCAAATAACATCATTTTATATGCAGAGTTTTTCCACATTATTAAATGCGCAAAAGTTTTAAAACACTAAGGATAAAGGAAAGAGCAAATTATGGGGATTTGAAGTTATATTACTCTGTTTCTTACAAGAGTTTATTTATGGAAGCAACATTTTATTTTGGACACATAAAATTGCCATCACACCTTCAGCATTTTATCATGTCAGCAGCAGCATTTGTTCTTCCAGGTTCTTCTTTCATGTTCATTTTTTATTCAGTTTATTTTCAATTTTCTATAAAAACCTCAGCAGCTTTTGTTCCACTCATCTTAACTTGTGAAATACTTGATATTCCTACTTCATACAGACATTTAATCACATTTTAAACAGTATTTGTTTTATTTGTAACACAGTTTTTCAATATTTTAATTGGAAGGTTTTTTCCTTGATAATCTTGGACTCTTATAATAAGTATAGTTTTTAATTCTTGGTTAAAAAAATGACCTGAAAGAGAGAATAAAGAACAAAAAGTTTGAAAACATAATCAGTGATGATATGATATTTTGTTTGGAACACACAATAACAACAAATAGAATATTTTTTTTCGATCACTGCTTGACAATTTTACTACTAAAGCCTACAGAAAGAACAGATGCATGCTGGGAGTTGGGCAGCATTTCATACAGTCAGAAGCTTTTTACATTTCAGGCACAAATGATGAACTTTGTGGAAATTCTTTGTTTCCAAATGAGCAGAGATTTTATTTGAGCACACATGTTCGCANTAACACATAACACCCACACATCATACTCACATTAACTATGGGTGCTTTGTTATCAGCGTGATGCTTGATCCAAACAGGAACTTTAATGGCAGCACAAGTGCAACAAATTTGATTGCTGAGTTTTACTGTGTCACCAGAAGACACCAGAACAATGTAAGTTCTTCAAATGAAGCCCCCTCAAAGATGAAAATATCGCGTCGAATGAAGAGAATAAACTGTTATTAAACTCTGTCACTCGAAAGGAATATGAGACCTGCAGATCTTCACTTCCAGTAAGAAAACAAACTGCTCATCTTTTGTTCTTCCAAAAAGAAACACAAAAAAACAACAAAAACCTGAGCAACAAAAATAAAAAATGAAAGAAAAAACAACAGCAAAAAAAGGGAATAAAACCAAAGAAGATAAGCACAGTTGGAATGATTAAATGGCTCCATTAACACTGACTGTCAAACTTTCCAAACTTTTTATAAAATTTCACTGTACTTTATTTTAACTCTAATAAAAACAACAGACGCTTCTTAACTTTAAACATCTTTTACCAAAATAATAGTAGCAACGACAAATTCTGCATAATAACTTTGCATTATTGCAAATATTCGGAGGAACGTTTAAAGTTGAACACCTCTATCGCCATAGTATTTATGGTTTTATTTCTAAGAATGATGATTGACATACCAGAGTTTTATTCTAGATAATGTGTCAACACTGTTTAAGTTACAGAATCAATTGCCCTTCAGTCAGTTTAACGAGCTAAAGAGTCTCACTTTGTTTTGTCCAGGATGGAGATGACAAGGCAACAAAAGAAAAGCAATCCTTTTGCTCCAGTGGTCACTGACAAATAGATGATTCCTCCAGGTATTCTTCTTCTTCTTTTTTTTTTTTTTTACTTCAGCTGAGCTGCATTGATTTAGCAGCTGCGGGTGGATGTCACACATGCACCAAGCAATGCTCAATGACTTTGCTATCCCATTCCCATTTAAATTGCCTCTATGTTTTCTTTCTGACACCTGTTTAAATCAATGCCTTCCTCTGCAGGTCATGGGCTGAATGTACTAAGGCGCACACCGGCCGCCTCTCAAATCCACTAAAATCAACACAATAATTGAAATATTTTCAAGCTGATTACACCGAAGCCCGGGGCTTGGCTGGTTGCTAAGAGTACGCTCCCTAGTTGCTAGGGGGAGTAAATCATCCTGCATTATTTGATTTTTGTTACTGATATGAAACCGCTAGTCCCTCGATTAAATGTCTCACAGTCAAACACCTTGGGGATGGACAGGAGAGAAAAAAATAGCCACTGCAAACCTGTAAAATGGCATCTCTACTTCTCGGTTCCACGGGACTTTAACACAAATCTATCTGCTTGTTTATGTTTGTTCCTGCTGAAATAAATGAGGCTCTGGTTTTGCTGTCACTGAAGAAAAACAGAGAAGACAGCAGAATATCTAAAAATCCCATATCACACACAGGTTTGGTGGGATCATGACTAATCTTTCTGTCCATTTTATCAAAAAGAATTGCGTAGTCAAAACTCAAATGTCTTAGAAGCAATTTCAGCTCAATTTGGGAAGCAAAGGCTGGAGAAGTAAACTGTCATTGGAGATGCAGGAATAAATCAAGTTGTGTGACATTGTTTCCTAAAGTATTACTATAATAAAATGTCCTTTTTTCTTCTGGCAGAAGTCTTTATATTAAGTCTGTGTTGTTTTATGTTTGTGTAAGAAATAAGATTTTTTTTTTCCCCCTTAGAACTCGTCAGGTTATTAAGTTCAGCCTGAACCAAAGAGGTGACTCATCTGCACTCTTGAATCTGATGCTTACTGATTACAACTAGACCTTCAGTCTTAATCAATTTATTATTAATATGGTAGTGAGGAGAATTTCCTCCAAAGACTTGTCAGACACTGAGAGCTGCTTCAGCAGGCCTTGTCGAACGAGATCAGTGTTCACCATAATGGTGAGGTCAAGTGAAGGGGCACCCTCTTAACTTCGTAACAGCCTGACAGCAAGCATTAAATTATGCTGAGAATATATCAGGCACATGGACTATGCTAAAAACTACTGATGATGCACATTCGAAAAAAGTGTCAATGTAATCCTGCCAGCTGATTTAGTTAATCTACTTATACTACATTAGATTCAATCTATTATGAGACTGAACTCCAGTGAAGAGAATAAAGGGGAGGGTTCATTGACCCTAGCTACAAACTGCCTCTAACAACAACAAAACACCAAACATGACATGTTCACTAAAGAAAAGGTGAACTGTGATCAGAACTTGGCTGCTAAATCCCTTCATTAGCAAACCACTGAGTCTGCCTCACGGTAGTTGGATCGATAAATCAGTTCTTTTTTTTTTTATTCACTAACTTGCACATTTCTTGTTACTGATTTGTCTTTAAACTGTGCTGCTGTTTAACTGCTTTATTCAGCCTCTGTACAATACCATCTGGTCCCCTGTCCTGTAAGTCTCTTCTAAAGCCCAGGCCTGACAAGCAAGAGATATGTCAGTGCTGTCCACAGCACAAAGCAACATCTGCCATGCCTGACGCCCTCCATTGTATGGCCATTTAATCTGTCCCCTTCCTCCCCTTTAACGGCATACAACAGTTCCTGGTATTATGTTTTGCCACTCAATTAGCATTATCATCCCGCTGAAATAGAAGCCAATTTACCTTTAATGATGTGATTGTTAGATGAGTGACAGCAGTCGGTGCAGCCACTATCGCTAAATAAACGGAAGCCTGCCCCTGTTTTCCTGACTGGTTGTGCCGAGGGTTGGGAAGCCAGAGCCAGCCAATCGCCACGGCCTGGCTTCACCCCTTCACCACCAACATTGTTTCCCCTGGTTCATGGAAGCAGTGTGCTGGAAAATTGAGTCCAGATTCATTAGGTTTTCAGTGTGCCGCTCAAGTCAGTTAAATTGATACATTTCCTAACAAAATTGAAGTGCTTTTGTGGTGCCTGCGGATGGCTGGTGACCCCACTCGGCCCACTGAGCAGCCGAAGCAAGCTGATGGATCCATTAGACCGCTTAGACTGCTTATTCCTCCCTCTCCATCTCTGACTGACACTGTAAATCTGAACCAATTTCAGACTCTAATCACCATTACAAACCCCTTCCACTGTCCATTTGTTACTCTGCAATTCGAATACACTACCTAGATTGGTTCAGAAATACCAGTTTAGAGGGGCCCTCCTGCTTTCCCATGGTTAAATGGTTCATGACTGGTCCCTTTTCTCAGCTGAAGCAGAAAAAGCAGTGGCTTCCAGAGGAGCAAGCAGGGGGGGAAATAACACACAGAGAAACAAAGGGCCTTGAACAATTCCCAAAAGATAAATGAGAATTAAGAAAAATGACAGATAAATGAATAAATACTGGGGCAAAATGGGGAGTGTGAAATTCGGAGAGATGAGAGACAGGTCTCAAGGCCACACTGCTGGCTGTGGTGGAAGGGTGTCCCTTGAATAACAATGACTGTTACACCTCCAAACATTTCCTCATCTACTAGCCATTTTTACCCAAGCTTTTATCTGCTCAGTCAACCGCGCAGCACTAGCAAAGTGGCTGGAGGATATTATTTCCCTGTTGGCCCAAGTCATATAACTCAGCTTAATATGCGCTCTATAATTTAAGAAACTTGAATTACTGTGGAAATACGCCTTACTTTATTTTATCTATCTAACCTTCAACTTCCTTCAACTTTGAATTAGTGACTCTGAACATTTACACATAACAGGTAAAAAAAAAAAAAGCTCAGAAAAGTCCGTTAGCAAAGCCTCACATGCATTATTTATGCCCTTAAATCATAGCAGTTCAATTAAAGGGCTTATATTGAAAACCGGTGAGCTCACCCGTCAGTCTCTACATCTAATTAACTGCTGCACCTCATATCCTCTAAGTGCAGAGGAAACACATTTTAATTGATATTGAGATGTTTATGCCCTTAGAAAGTAATTAAGATTTTCAATTAATCCTGTCTTATTTCTGGACATCTTGGTTTCTGTGTCCTTGAGCGTCCAACGATAATTCCCCAAACCTTCCTCAAATGAAAGAACTTCAATTACTTTACAGTGAATCATGACCCAGTGAGTGACCTCATCCGAGGCTGGATCATGGTTTAAATTAAGGGAGATGCAAACCCAATTAAATCATACAATGCAGGTGAAATTAACAGAAGCTTGATTAGGCAAAACTGTGAATTGATGTCTAAAGTAGGTGAGAAAACAAGCTATCATAAAAACAACTAGTTTTAGGTTATCGATAGCTCTGCAGCAATCAATTAAAGCAACCTTTTCTCATAAAGATGTTCCCTGTGGGATCAGAGAGGCTGCACATTTACTATAGCATATTCAAACAGTACCTTTCTATAAAAATGTTTGCTACAAGAAAGAAAAAAAAAGATCAGAAAAACATTAGTTTCATCCTTCCAGCTACAACCACTCCAACACGAGTAAATGCTAAGAACTGATATGAAAACATAATCCACATGCTACTGTATTTTTATGCCTTTGGAATTACATCTCCACAACTCTCAGATGTGTATTTACAATATGACAACACTCTGGCTGTCCAAACTTGCTTTGATTGGTCAAGAATAAATAATAATTTCTCCTTGCTGCCCTAGCAGGACTGCTTTGCTCACACATAGAATCACCTGCCCATCTAGGCAACAAAAAGCTTGCTTAGGGATTATGGTGACATAATCTTTGCAGTGGCCTGTGAGTCGGGGGCTGAATGGGTTTGAACCCTCTATGCCACACTGAGATAACATTTGTCACCGGGGTTCCTCAGCGCCCTATTCATAGATTAGTGGACTGTTGCCTTTTCAGAATGTGAAATGGCTTTGGCACTGCTGTGTGTTTATTTTCAAAAAAAACATATTGAGGGAGCATCTTGTCCTTTTTCTTGAGACTGCAACCGTTTGGCCTCACTCAAGCACACAGGAAATCAGGAAACGTCTTTGTCCGTGTGAAACTGTTGCGGTGGTGAGCAGTTGGGGATGCTGCTAAAACATATTGTTACTGAAAGGTTTTCCTGAGATAATACATGATATTCTATTTAAAAACGGAAAGTTTAAAGAAAACCAGTTTTAATTTGTTTGGTGGAAGTTCAAAAAGGTCAAATTATATTACATCATCCACGGCCCCCCCCTCAAAAAAAACAAAAAACAAATACAAATCACAAAACTAACTGTAAAATTAATTGAAAGTTGCACATTTTAATGTTCAGAAACCTAAAAAGAAAACAAAGGGAGTGTCATGATATTTGATGTTTGGTCATTATTTTTAAGACCTTTTGATTTTTCAGATTTTTGTTTCTTTATATTTAGAATTTATTATTGTAATCCTCCCTATACCATGGTTATTGTCTTCCGATAGATTATCAATACTAAATACTAGATCAAACACTATAATATATCAGTATATATACATATGTGGTAAAATAAACCTTTAATGTACTTTTAGTGTAGATTACAGATGAGATTGGTGCATCATTTGGCGATTTGGCCCAGGTAACAAAAATTTCGGGCATATTTGGCTCTCAAACAGCTATAGTGCTACTTCTGACGAACCAGATTTATAATAATCTTGTAAATGGGTCCTGGGTCTGAAACCATATAAGAGCCTGTTTCTTCAGATTCCAAACAGTCCTAAAAATACATGTTTTTTGTGAGCATATTTTGTGATAAAATTTGTGTCTGCATGTCTTTACGAAGCTGTTTAGGAAACACCCATGGACAGGTAGTAGAGTCTCTCTATGCTTCTCCAGACTTCTTTTATTTTTACAGAAGTTTCCTAATATATTGTGACAACTTCAAGAAAAGTTTTTGTTTATTGTGGATGCTAAGGAAAAAAATACTTCTAATGTATCTTACGTTATTTAAACTAATGTTATCATAATTTATGATGTCTTACTCAGTGAGATCCATACGAGCAAGCAAGAACACTTTGTCTTATAACGAGGGTGTGTCTCTAAAACACTAAAGCACTTTCTCAACAAGACAAGACAAATGTATTCTTTTACTGCTCTGTAGTTTGGTTAATAAACAGCAGGAAACATTTAATGTGGTTCTGTTCGAAGGTTAAGAAACATCAGAGCTAAACTAATTGGCTCCCACCTGCAGATTCATGCTTTAAATTACAATATTTCTGTATTTGTTCTCATGAAAACAATTTGGAATTTCCTTAATTTTCTGTTGATTAAGTTTGAATATTTTCCACAAAATAAATGAATGAAAAGTCTCTCTGAGCCCCCGAGTCATTGATTTCCATTCCCTGACAGTCATTCAGTGAAAGATTTGGGAACATAAACTACCACAAACATCTCTGCTGTCATCTGCACACTCACTGTTTGTTATCTGAACATGCTTGAAGGGGCCTTTAATCAGCCTGAGCGGTCCCCACAGTTAGCATTTAAACCAAATCTTTGCATCACAAAGGGGCTGGATGTGTAAATGAGATGTGACATTTTATTTGTGAAGGGCTACGCAGCAAATAAATAAATATCAGGCCATGACAGACAGAGACTGCTGGGAAAATCTCCCCTACATCGCACTGGCTGGTAAACTGTCACACCATTAAATTGTCTTTCACATTGACATGTTGCCTTCCGATTGGTTAGCAGATGTAAAAAGAGGGAACACTTGCCAAACTGCTTCCAAGAGCATGAAATTGATATTGTGAATTGTATGTGACAGTGCCTCTTCTGCTCTATAATTGATCTACATTAGGGCTACAAGGCTTCAGCCTGTGATTGGAAAGCGAAGCACATCATGAAGGCTGTGTGTTTCCTCAGCTGGCAGCCAGGGCAGTTTATTCTTGCACTGGAGAGATTACATCTTCAATTTTACCTGGGGTGTACCTCAGTGTGCCAGCAGATATCTCTCTATAAGTGGGACCTTACTTACTGCTCTTTCAAGTGCTAGATCTATCCATTCACTCTAATTAAATTGAGCTTTTTAATCGGGTTCTTCTAATCCAGAGTCAAGTGTGTTGGGACTTGGATGGTGTGATTTGAAAGTGAATACTCTTGATTCGCTGAAACACTGTTATCTCTTCCCTACTATTGAAATAAATTTGAAAATGAGGTTTGTGCACTTAAGCGCCACACGCTGAGATAACCTGAGAGGGGAGCTTTAGTGTACAATGTCTTCCAAGTAAAGCAGCAGGATGTGGAAAAAAAAGTAATAAAAAATGTCTTTTTAGAAAGAAGGAGCTAAAACCAGATCTGAAAAAAAATTATCAGCAATTCCATTAGTTAGAATTCACATTTGTTTTATTTTTTATCCAAATAAACCTGGCATTATTGTGCTGTTAAGATCATTCTAATAGCCAGATGGTGAAAATGGAAAAATCAAAACTCCTGGCCAAGCAGTGAATTTCTGTGCCAAACCCTTCAGTGGGAATGAGAAAATAAACTGATAAATAGATAAATGAGTGGGATCTGTACAAAGATGACCTCTCTTGGCAATCCCAGAGTCCATCTGGCTGAAGGTAAGCCCTCCATCTGAAAAGCAGCAAAGCATCTATTGCTCCACTCTATAACCTTTCTGCTGGGGGAATTCATGCAGTTTGGTCTTTAAGATCCAGATCAGGACAAAGCTTGATAAAGCTTGTTCTAGCTGGGTATCCAGAGATAGAGGTCTTACCTATGAGTCATTTTCAGCATGATCACGCTTATCTGTGTTGAGCTGCTCTTCCCTGGTTACTCGGGGGGCCCTCTGTTTAACCTCGTCCCTCACTTGGCTCCACCACCAAACACACACACACTCACACGCACATAAAGGAGCCCGCTCACAGTCAAAGATGCTTGTTTGTTAGGGATTAAAGGTATTTTCCCTGCCTCTGTTGCAGCATCTGCATTTGGCACAAGCAGACTGTTAATTCGGGTCACAGCGCAGACGCTCTCACCAACAAACTGTAGGCCACTGTCCAACTTACACTGGCTGAAAAAAAAAGGTGTGCAAATCATGTCAGAGTAGCCGGTGTGAAAAACAAAACCATATGGATTAAAAAAAAAGGTTTAACTTAAGGAAATGAAGCAATGTGCATTGAGACTGAAGCAAAGAGAGAACAAATATTTGAGGGATTAACTAAAGAAGGAAGAGCTCTTTAATTTATGAGAGGCAAGATAATTGACAACACAGAAACTAAAGAGACAATCTCATAATGGATATTTTAATCAGGTTTCTCTAAAAGGGAGAGGAGTATATTAAATTCCAATTTTAATTTATGAAGAACTAAAATCATTCCGCATTTGTTAAATTTACCAAATGCATCCTACAAATGGTTACACAGAATTACCTTCAAATACCTAAATGTATTTGTTTGTTGCTGTCATGAATCCTGTTTTCATCAGCATTTTATAGAGGTTTGAGGGACTCCCTGAAGCCTGCTATAAGTTGAAGTGTTGTCTCTATGGTGACAGTATATCTGGTACATTTACATTTCTTCCTGGTGGAATTGTGCATGAAAACATGCCTGCCATCTGCAAAAGGAGCATCACAGTAAGCTAATCATAAAGCTCTGACATAAGCAGCTCTCATCTCTGTCTATACAGAAGTGGAACATTCTCCTTCATGGTAATTGCTTAAGTTTGCTCTGTAGAGACGTCACTTTACACACTGATTTCACTGAACGTATATGAACATTTATTTATATATATATATAAATCAAAAGTATAATCAGCTCAGGTTTTCTGGACCCCTCAAGAGACAAATTCAAAATGAGTTTTCAACTGAGACCTTTATTTGAAAAAAAAAGCAAACATCAGTTTAGCAACCTGATTCCATCTCTTCAGACTGACTGCTCAAACAGACCAAATTGATGTCTAAACAGGAGTTCATAAACAAACTGCAGCGGGGAGGGAATGATCTTTGCTATAGCACAAAGGATGGCACTCCAGGGGGTTGCATCTCTCTGTAGTGGCAGGAAGTCTCTGCTGAAAACTATCCAGCTTAAATTATACCCAAAGCACAGGCAACAGAATAAAAAAAAAATACACATAAATGCAATAAAAAAAATGAGGGAGGTTGACCTTAAATGTGTATACCCCACAAAAACAAACGAAAAAAAAAAAAAAAAAGCAATTCTGCTGAAGATTTAACAAAGGAAAGACCTTTGAGAAAAGGAGGTAAAGGATGGAAATAAAAAGCAGTGTGTAAGCAATGCCAAGAGGGAGAAATAAATGGGAAGATGGGGCTAAAAAGAAGTGAAATGACAGAAGGAACGGAAGTATTGGGGTCACACTGATGGGCACTGAATTGTGTTGTGAATTGAATGAACTCATCTTTGAAGGACTACTGTGTATTTTCCTCCTTTATTGAGAGAATAGCCATATTAACATCCTGTTCTCTTTGCGAAGTCAGAGCCATATCAGATGATGATTGGGTTTGAGAAACGCTCTGATGGAAAAATCGAGCCCGCTGCATCCACATCTCACACCGCAATGGCATATGCGGCTCACTGCCTCTTACTCTTGCCAAAATTGAAGAGCTTGCACAGAGGAAAGTAAATAGATGGTTGAATAGCAATGGCCTCTGCCACTGAACCTTTTATCAGTGGGAATCTAACAGCCGTGCCGTTTTAGAATTTCAGTTTAGCTTCCGATTACGGTATGTCCCGACATTTTATTCCCTACATCTCTATGCTTCATAGCCTTCAAACACTTCTCTGTAACTGCCTATTATCCAACAGTTCCACTTCACTGACCCTGCCAATAAAACTCTTCATATCCTTATAAATGAACTCAATTGCAGCGTTCTAAACATTTACACCACACTAACAGATCATCTTCACACCTTGGAATTGACTAAATTCCTTTTTCCTTATGAATATATAGGAGGAGATTAGAGATATGATAGCTTTTCAGATTGCTGCACCCAGTGAAATTAGTTTAGCGAGCATTTACAGACTAAATTGGAACCATTAAATAGCGGATTGAATTGATGGCACATTCATTGTCTCTCCATCGGTATCACTGTAAAATCAATTAGCCGTCACTTTTCCATTCTCAATAAAGTAAGATTGTCAGCTACGGATGAGTAAAGAACACCATGACAGCTACTCACACCAGAACACCATGTGAAAACAAATCTGGGCCAGAGGCTGGAAAATGTAATCTGAAATTGTGCAAAAAGGCACAACTTTCTTTATAAAAAAAAATGCCCCAAAATGCACAGAATGAACAATCAGTTTCAAAATGTACCACATGAAAGAAAACTGAACGCATAATCAGCTGCTGTTATTTGGTCAATGTAAGTGAGTAAAGAGTACACAATTAATTGCATTTTCGGGTTATTATTAGATACTTTTACATTAAAATATATATTTACCATAGCTTTAAAACACTGAGAATACAGAATGTAACAAAAGGAATAAAATCTCCTCATTTGAAGTCAGAAGTTAACATTATACATAACGTATCTCCATCATCTTATACATGATCATCTCAAATATTTAATATGTTCTGTCCTGGTAAAATGATCGAACTAAGGGTTTCCAGCAGCCATTGGCTGTTTCACTCTGTTTTTATTCTGTTGTATTATAACAGTTTTTGTGTTTTATATTACATCATCCGGCAATGATGTGGCTGCAAATCTGAAAGCTGCTTGTAATCCAACATGAAGCAACTCATGGAATCTGATTTCTTTACTGTCCCTTCGTCCTTCTTCCATTTAAAGGTAAAGAAATAAACAAATAAAAATAGGGAGGCAACAATAGCACTTTTTTCAAACTGGTACGATACTGATACTTGAATCTGAGTACTTGCCGATACAATGGTTCAATTTTTTCCTCTGCTTGTTACAACAAATGACAATGAACTTGATAAAATAATAAAATATTAATAAAATTGACCACAAAACTAAAATTTCAAGTGAAAAATAAAGATTTTCTTTAAAATTATTGCAGTTTCCACATTTAAAGTATCAGTTCATGGTATCAGTTAACCTATACGGATACGATTCTATTGGTTGATACCAGAATCGATGCATACCTAAACAAAACCTAAAAAAGTAAATAAAAAGGACGAGAGATTTTCTTTTATTCCAAAGCTTTAGCTAAAAGTACTTTTCATCACTCCAAGTAAGTGAAATGTTTGATAAAAACCAAAAAATGGGCTTTATTTAGCAGGTTATTTGTGTTTCTTAAAAGCGACTTTCCTTGTAACCAAAAGTTTGTGTGACAAACCAGATGTGACAGATATTTACAAGAATAACGGCTAACTGAACTGTTCAGGAATTTAACAGCATTTTTTAGTTATTATGAAAGTACAACATGTTTTTTACAGTGTAAAACGTTACATAACATACACACATAAAACACTGCAAAATCCTGTTTCTCATATTCCAAACAGGAGATTTTGTTTGTTGGACATGTTTTAATTGTTAGTCAGCTGTTATGTTTGAGCTGCAAATCAAAGAGCTTTGTGTCTGTTAGTTTGCCAGAGGCTCTGCTGAGTCTCCTCTGAGATCCAGACTTTCATCTCATTTTCCTTCTAATGAAATAAAATAGGGCCTCCCAATATCCCTCATCAAAATGTTTATTTGTGCGAGAGCCTCTCCTTATTTTCTCTGCATGGAAAAACATATGAACATGCATATGAAAATGAACCAGAGGCAACAGCTTCACATATGCTGTTCTGCCACGGACAGCACAAAGAAACAATGCCAGTTCTTCATTAAGCCATTTTGTTCCGTTGATACAACAGCTGAAGCTTTATTTTTCTGTGTTTGCCAACAACAAGTTAAAACAGAATGGCCAAAAGCCTGATGGACACTGCAACTTATAAGACTTGCCAACAATCCCACTCTGGCAACAATCATTTGCTCTGAAGCTCTGATACTCACACAGTGTGTGCTTTTTAAATCTGTTACAATTAAAGCTGACCAGTGTCAGAAATTTCAAATGTAATTTTTGTATTTCTAATTTTTTTTTTTAAACAAATCAGGCCTGTGAAAGGTTTTTATTAACAAAACCTCCATCTCTGTTTAAAACCCTTTAAATCCAGTTGCAGATTCCAACCTTTTCATTTTAATCACATACAATCTGCCTTCTTGGTCCTCAAAGGAAATTATTATGTGTAAATAAAATGCAGTCCATGCCGACTGGATGACAGAAGGAAATAATATGTGCCACCACATTCTCAGGTAAAGCTGTTTAATTCACTATCTAAACCATCCTGCTCTAATTAAAAAGCTTCATGCAGATTCTGGCTGCGGATTGATCATCTTCATACAAATTTAAAAGGGCTTTTGGATTGTGAGATGAAAGGTGAGACAGAGATGTGATCGGGTCTTAGTGCTCCCTGCTAACATTTCAGCTTGCAGTATAGGTGGAAGATGCTCATCTCACAGATAAATACTTTGATTTCATGAATACAAATGGTTGTTTACAATGGAAGGGAAAGAATTCAGTCTATAGCTCTCAATTTCAGTGACTTTCCAGGCTCCTGGAGAAGACTGAAGGGATCCAGGAGTCGTCTTCATATACGAGCTCTGTGTTTGGTTTAAGCAGGGGGGTGGGGGGTGGGGGGATAATAATAAACTGCCTGTGTGCTTTGCAGTTGGCCAATTTCTGCTGTGCTCTCTGGTTGGTGTTAGATTGACAGTGTTTAAGGAGGCAGACTGAGATGCATCGGGGTCAGAGGACGTCCCAGGAAACAGGTCAACCTCAGACCAGTTCAGGAACTCTTTAATGTTCAGGAACTAGAGGAGGGGGTGATAAAAGGTTTGGGGGGGGGGAGGCGGGGTCTCATGAACCTGACCGACCTGGAGGAAAAGGCTGTAAAGCATGAGTGTGTGTATGTGTGTGTGTGTGTTTGGGAGGCTTCTCAGGAAAAGCAGACAGCTGACGTTTGGTAGCAGGTGGAGTGCAGTTCTGTCCACAGGTGCTGCACAGATGCCTCCAAAGCAAAGCGAGCGCAGTTATCGTGGGACACCGGGACTCGCTGGAGTCTCCCGATTCAGTCTCACCCACAGCCCTTGCATCTGTTCAGCCATCCTCTCAGAGTAATTACACATGACACCTGGTGGGCACATGATGGATGCTGGGAAACAAGAGCCGAAATCTGACATGATTGTTTTGAATGGTTCAACAGCAACAGATCAACTGGAAATCACTTTCTTTTTTTTTTAATCTTTTTGATCATGATTCAAATGCTGGTTTGTGTGTGGAACTGAGGTCAGACGCAGCTGTTCATTTTTTTTTTTTTCTTTTTAAAGAGATTTTTCAAGATGTTCAGTATAGCAAAGCTATAATGAAGAATAAATGAAATGGATGAAAAAATGCTGTCCAATTGGTGTCATAATTGCCATTTGGAGGATTCATAATTACAGAGTGCAGCCATCAGATAAAAGAGTGCTGATAAAAAGGAGTTGGACTGGTAATGGAAATCTGTTTGGAGGGGAATAGTTTCTAATAAGTAATTTTGCCTAATAAACTATAACTGATTTAATCTCCACGTTATCAGGCCAAAATTTCACCACTTTCCTTTTTAATTGGCTATTTTGTAATCCCGATTCCCAACAGAGAGGATGGTCTGTCTCCCTCTCCAGAGATATAGCATGAAATCAGTTTGAAACAGTGTGTCAATCTCATTCTGAAGGGGCCATCTGGCCAGTGTACAGAAGCTGGGGATGGCACGCTGAACCACAGGGTCTCTGTGAGGCAATCATGAGCAGATTTATACAATGTGTTAATGCAAATTTAATAGAGACTTCCTATCAGCCACTTTAATCTTCCATGTGTTTTCAGAGTCTGTCTGACCAAAAAAAAGAAAAAAAAAAAAAAAACACAACCCTTCACAGCAGAAACTCATGCTTTCACTTGGGGCTATACAGTATTTAGCTAGTCCACTTGTTTTTGTTTGTTTGTTTAAACTGGATTAATACATCGCTGGTACAAATATTTGTAAGCTTTGACCATGAAATACATTTATGTTACTGAGAGAGCAGAAGCAGAAAAAACATCCTGTTCCACGACCACAAAATATTTTAAAACATATCTGATAATGTGAGATTCTTTTTGTAGTTTATTAAGCTCACTGGCTTTTTTAGAACAATTATTTTAACCTACTTAGCTAGCTGAATAATATAATCTCAGTGAGTGAGAAAAGAAATTAGAAAGCAGATGTTTGACAAACAAACAAACAAACAAATGAATAAATGAATGAATGAATGAATGAATGAATGAATGAATGAATGAATGAATGAATGAATGAATGAATGAATGAATGAATGAATGAATGAATGAATAGACAGACAGACAGACAGACAGACAGACAGACAGATAGATAGATAGATAGATAGATAGATAGATAGATAGATAGATAGATAGATAGATAGATAGATAGATAGATAGATAGATAGATAGATAGATAGATAGATAGATAGATAGATAGATAGATAGATAGATAGATAGATAGATGTAAGGTACCAAGCTCATTGCTAAACACCTACTTTATTTAGTCAGCTGAGAAGGATAACAAATTGAACATTTATTTCACTAAATCGCAAAATAAATATTTTGTTTCGCTATCCAGATATCTTGCAAACTGAATAGCCTGATAGACGGCTGAAAAATATTTATTCATTTAGCTATCTGATTACTCACTGTTTTTCTATGGAATTAAAGTGGATCATAAAGCTTTTACAAAACAACTTTACCAGCTGCAGAAAAAAAACTATCAGTCCTTTGGACAAATAAAAAAACAAATCTCCCCTATAAAATTTAAAAAGCAGCTGAAGCGGTCTGTAGACAGAAATAACACTTTACTGAGTGGTGCAAACTCAGCATTGACACAGCCCTAACAACCTGCTCTGAAACTGCAGCAGAAGTCAAACAATAATAGGTGGGTGGTGTGATGTACTTTACACCAAGAAAGGAATTAACTTTCTGACTTCACTGTACACCTCCTACATCCAAGAAGGCAAATAAATAAAAAATTGTGCAGTTCTTGTATCACACGTTCTAAGGAATTTAAATCTGTGGCTTTCATAGTGTCGGTGAAACCTTTTAAGTTTAATAACGTCCCTGTAATAAATTATACCAAACATTAGAATGCAAGAATTCCACTCTGAAAAACCAGAGCAGTAACTTTCTGATTGATTTCTAAAAGTTTCCTCTTTTCATTAAAGCAGAATATACTGTATCAAGGCCAAATATAGGAAGTCTGGGATTCTTGTAATTATAGCTCTGTGTGCTCTGCCTAATTAATTCGTATCTCTTCTAAGATTTTTCTTTCAAGCTGTGAGCTTCTAATATTATCACCTTCACTCTAATACTCTGTTTTTTTCAATAATTTTTACAGTCCTTCACTTAATTAGGATATTATTGTGTACTTTAAACTTCCGCATAATAAAAACAAAATCAAAGAATAGTTACTGTTATTGCTTGCTGGGGATAAATTTTATATTGCTACAAATGTATATGATGTAATGTGTAATGGAGGACAGGAACAGCTGAATGTAACTCTGTGAGGTCCATGGGAATATTTTGAACCTCTTAGTGAGACAAGAGTAAAAAGCCTGAGGGCGGCTCAATAAACGCGATACACGCTGGGTGTTGTACGTCTTTTTTATAGTTTAAATTTGCCATTTTGATCAGCAGACAAGTGTTCAGGTTGAACTCATAGTACCTTTTTTTTTCCTTTTACCAGCCTATAATAAAAAGGACATGTCATCGAGACACCAATCCATCTGAGTTCTGTCCTCACTTATTCCTGATGGTTAGTGTTTCTTCCATGTATGAGAAGTGACAGTTTAATGGCTTCAGTTTAAATTTCAACTTCTTTTGAAATATTCCTAAAACCAAAATGTTCGGAACAACTAATATTAAGTTAAGAATAAACAAAAGTGCACATTATGCAAAGAGAGTGACTTATGAGCAACATTTACTGACGTCTGCTGTTTATATTGCAGTTATTAGTTATCAGTTTCTTCCACATTCTGACACTCAGAGGTATTTGCAGATTTTTATACACAAAAATACATATATTTCAGGTTTTTCTTTTAGTTTAAAATGACTTTTGTTACATTCCTTGATAAAAACCTAGAATCTAAAAGGAAAAAATGTTGAAATATAGCACTGTATTTGTCATTTTGGTTTCTAAATTATGATTTTCTTTCTTGTTTTTTTTTCTTTTAAAAGTTTTTTGTCCTGCTAACAAGTTCCATTTTTATTTTGAGGGAAGAGAAGGGGGAACTGAAAGACATCACTGTTACTCCACAATAAAAGAACCTTTGTTTGGCTTCTGTTCGTGGACAAGAAATACACACCATCCTGACAAGTCCCTCCCAGTATTATTTGCTTTGGCCCTTTTGGGCCCTTTCAGGCCCTTTGTTGTTTTGTAACGCAGCTCCATGATGCTACGACACCAGTCACACACGCGTCAGTTCCCTCCTCTGGAAGGATTGTTATGTAAATCCATATTAATAAACTTCCATGTGAGCATATGCAGTGCCACTGTTGCTGCACATATATTAAAACAACAAAGAAGAACTTTTTTCCCTCATCAGTTTTTATAAATCAGAACTTTTTACGCAAGCTCTGTTTTATGAGCGGAAGAGTTAATGAGGTTCTGGAACATTTCTCAAACTTAAAGTGAACAGTTTAATAAATCTGTTAACTTTAAAATTGGGTGTTTATTCCAATCACTTAGTTTATTAAAAGAACTAAATTGTTTTGTTTGAACCCTCCCAACTTCTTAAATTTGATCACATTTACACTTGTTGGACCTTTGAGCTGAATTTGTTTGTCATGCTAAATTCTAAACTAATTAAAAAAATACTGAATGGTTTTAAACAAAATGACATTGTCCTATCTGCATATTACAGAGGCCTGGATTAAGAAGAGGCTGAAAATGGGTAAATAAAAACCTTTGATTTCATGTCAGCATGTTTCTTAATAAAAGTAACAAACGCTAAAGACAGAACGTAGATATCAAAATGGAAAATTTCCAGACAGTTTAATTGGATGGGCACTTTTACTTAACTTATCATTGCAGCCCAACTCATTCTCTGGAGGTGAGCATTTTCCAATTAAAGACCATAACTATTTCCTCTCAGTTCAAAAGCCTGTTTTTAACCAGGATGTTAAGGTTTGACAGCAGATGTCATAGTAAACAAACAGGACTCTGAGCAGTACTCTTACTTGATTACTTCTTTCTCAGGTTTAAAACACATTAGAATTACTCTCATTTGATAAAATATATGTAAGAAATAAATGCTTATTTATAGTTCTGAAAAAAAAAAAAAACTACAACATTTTGGCACAAGCAACCACCCTGGAGATCAACAATGTATAAGTCAATATGAATCATGATGAACAGTTTTAAATGACACACAATTACAGTTTCAACAAGCTGAGTAAAGAATAAACTATAGTCACAGGATAATGAAAAAGACTCTTATATTATTGCCCGTTTTTCTTTCTTTTTTTTTTTTTTCTTCTGGAAGCTAGAGGCTGACATTAATCCCAACTGTCTTCAAAATTGAAGCAATAAAAACCGCAAGCGGTGGCATCGGATTTCACCATGGTGATGCTCCTGCAAAGTATAGATCCACAGACAAACAATGATATACTCGATTGTTTCAGTAAAGATTCCTGGACTCTCTGCATTCCCTTTGTTGTACATGAGAGAGACATTACACCAATAGTGGATATGACCTCATTTGCTGCAGAGGAAATTTAATTAACAGAGCAAACATAGTCTGCCAATATGCCTCCACAGAGACTGCAGAACAAGAACCTGCAATACTGTCTGACCAACATCTGGACACATAGCACCAGAACTCTGCAAGGTTTTAACTCGCAGCTTTAAAATGCTATTGATCAAGATTATTGAAAGGGTAATATGTACCTGTATGTGCCACAGCTAATGTACTGATGAAGGTAGAGAGGAAAGCTGCAGGAGTTGGGTTTCTTTACTTCTCTGCACAGTAGAAACCCCCAAAAATGTCTTTGATATGTTAAAAGATTTTTTGTTGTTTTGTTTGAAAACTGCTCACTTGACTTCATCGCTGTTCTTCTTTGCTGTTTCTTGTTGTGCCAAAGTAAACGAAAAATCCTCAGGAGATATGACTGTTTTTCTCCTCCAATAAAGTTTATCCTGTGGCCAAATACTTTAAAACACGTATTAATGAAAAATATTTTCACACTTTATGTTACAGTGAAAGCAGAAGACCATGCAAATAACAAAAAAAAATGCACTGAAATGCCAAAAACATTGCTATTTTGTTTCTTCTTTACAACTTATGTCTGTTATTTTATTAAATAAAAGGCAGATCCAAAGTTAAACAAAAAGGTCATCCTCTAACATCTAAAAGGCACATTCCAAAATTCAGATTCACTTTTAAAAATTCTTGCTTGTGTTTTTTTTCTTTTACAAAAAAAATTACGTAATAATTATTATTTAAAGTTTTCCTAAATAATCAGTAACAACCCATATTCATTAACGTGTCAGTAACACTTTAAACCTTACAACAAATAGCACTGCTGTTCTCTAGTGTTTACTTACTGTGTGAGAACAACAGGTTCAAAAAGCAGCAGAAGAAGAGTTAATAGGGTTATGAAACTCAAAATTATGACATTCATTGTACGATTTCTTGACTGGATGTCTTCTTTAAATCAAATGTTCAGGATGTTTTCTTTGACTGAAATAAACAGAATGCAAAAGAAACAATCTGTTTAGCTTTATTGGTGAAGTTTAAGATTCAAATGCAGGCAGATTTAAAAACTCTAAAAAGTGAGAATTTCACTATTCCCTAGAAAATGAAATTAAACTCTAAAAGCTTCTGACAAAACTTTGAGTGGCATTGTCGTGCCAACAAGCAGAATCTAAGCTGTGTCTAATTCCAAACAAGGTTTCAGGGTGTCTCTGCTGGGATTTCGGACCACTTCTCAGGTCTTTGAGGTTGACTGGAAAAGCTTTGCCTTGATAAAAACTGGATTTTCTAACAAGGCGTTGATCAGAAACACAAAGCCGAAAGAGACGAGCAAGATTTAAATATTTGGAAGTGACTCAGTCAGCTTTCAGACTTGAACCACAACCAACGAGAATTTATCAAGAGACTGTTATGATGGAAAAAATAGAAGTCTGTATGACCCAAGAAGAACTTTAAGATATCACAGATTTCAAGAATGTTTTTTATGACAGTTGCTCTTATATAATATGAAGATGAATGTAGACAAGAAGGATGGTCCATTCTCATGTACCTTCACCTCAACATGTCCTGCTTCATCAAACCTACCTGGCACTACATTTCAAACTAAACATCACCTGCCTCGACAGAACAGCCCAGGAGCAGATTTATACCACAAAAGTTCCATCTGTCAAGATTTTGGGACATTATTTATCTACCTTAGAGGTGGCTGATGGAAATCTTTACCAGAGCTGAGCGGGGCTGGCTGACCAGGAAAAACTAGATTAATGTAGGGACTCTGGGGTTTTGATTTAGTTGCATTGTAATTTCTCACAGATTACCTGTGGATTTGTTTTGCTCTTTAATGTTTTGTTTTATGGGATTATTTTGGGGTTACTCTCCTCTCTTCTTCTTGTCTCCCCTGTGTTCCAGGTCCCGTTCTGTGGTTGTGTCTCGTTTCCTGTTTTATTTTGGTGTCCTCTGTACTTCCTGTTTCCCATGTGTGTCATCTGTAGCTTTGTTTTCCCTCCCAGGTGTGTTGTGTTTAGGTGATTATGTTCCTTTGTCTGTGGCGTGTATATAAGCTGGAGGTTCTGTCCTGTTAATCTTGCTCAGATACTGTTACGTGTGTGATTGTTCCCTCTCCGTCCTGTCCGGATCTCCTAAGTCATCATCATCATTTGTTCATTATTAAAAACCATTGTTATTTTACGTTTGCATTTCAATGTGTTACTCCTGCGTTTGGGTCCATCCTTCTCCTGCTAAAACACATAGAAGTCATGACAATTAATCCCTTCCACCATGAACACAAATTCTTACAACTGCTTTCCAATAGCAATGGGCAGTAGTGGGAGAATGATCTGACCTCAACAACAAAATATTTGAGCCTTTTCTTTGATCCCTTTAATAAAACATTTACATCTTCTCTCTTATTTTATCATATTAACACTCCTCTGTTTGGTCCACTTGGACATTGTTGTTTTAAACAATCTGTGGTGGATTTTAGGATTGTGAAGGATTTGAATGTATTGATGATCAGAGAGATTCTAGTATGTGAGAGATATTTCCCATTCACTGCTCCAAAATATTCAGAAATGTAATTTAGAGTAATCCTCTTCTTTTTCTTTTCTTTCTGGATCATGTTTTTAATAGTTGCATTGTTCATTAACTTGAAGAACAGAAACAAATCCATGTAAAAAATCATGATCTTACTATAAGAAATCATACATTGGTATTTCATGTAAATTACTATTACAGTTGTATTGTTTCATTGGCTCTTCAGATCCTTCATCAGCATATAAACTAATTCCTACAGTGTGTACTTCACTTGGCAATGAAGCATATCTGATTCATATTACAAAATAAAGGCTTTGCTCATGAAAACTGACATGATTTTCATGGACAGTAGCTGCTGATGGGATCTCTATTCAGGAAAATTCTGTTAGTCAAATAAAGATTAACTAAAACTCTAAATTTGAATCTGAGTTATAATTTTAGGCTTAATTGTATTTTTTTAAATAGTCTGACAGCTTTGCATTAATTTAATTCTCAGTTTTGATAGGCACACAAAATGCTAATTTTTACTAATCAGGACATACTTTATTGAGCTAATAAATATAAATTCAGCTCAGATTTATTTTTAAAAGGGATTAGTTTTAACGGCAACAAAAAAAGCTGCACCAGTCAAAAATTTGGGCACCCTGAGCCATTCATTTGTATGGCTATTCATGTTTAAACTTTTGACTTGTACTGAATTAATAAATTATTTCTCTTGAACCCATTTTAACAAACAGAAAACAATAGCATGCGATTGAATTAATGCATCGCCTCTGATGTCTGCGGGTGCTGTTTTGACCTCTTGCTGCCTTTACAAAGTGCAAACACCTCACAACTTGTCTGAAAGCAGCACCTTCCCATTCAAACAGCAATACAGGTAGTGCTCCATTACCCAAGTAGCCCATTCATGGTTATGATTATTATCCCTCCTCTGCCTGAGACTTAAAACACTTCCAAGGAGGACTGGCTTCATTCAATCACAGCTGTCCGAATGGCTGAGTGGACTGATTTGTTTGCAGAGGGAATTGTTCACCTGCTATCAAGAGCCTATAAAAAACAAGGATCCAGGACTCCATAATGTAGAAGCACATCATCTCCTGTCAGAATAAAAAAGAACAATAGATTGCCTACCAAAATATCATTAAATCTGTGTTTTTTTTTCCCTCTCGCTCTTAATCTTTAATGCAGCAGTGTAATTGGTTTCTTTGATATAAAATTCTTAACTGCAGTGAACAACATCCAAATTTCAGTAAACAATTTTAAGCCTAATTTGGTATGAGACATGACTGGCCCAGCGGCAGTGTGCAACTCCAATTATGATAAGGATTAAGCACATGCAATCAAAAGATATAACAAGATAATGTGCAAAGATACATTTGGCAAGAAAGCAATTAATTGGAGAAGCATGACACCCTGCCTGCTAAAGAGGAGGAAGAAATGATGTTTCTACTCTTCAGTGTTTTTTTTTTTAATAGGAAAAACAACTGATTTCTCCCTGTTTATTTGAAGTGGCTGGAGTCGCCACAGGAAAGGCTGTTTTTGGGGTATGGAGGGATGAGACGAAGTTGTTAGGGCATCTGTTGCCGTTGGTGATCCTTGTCTGCCTGATGAACTCTGAAAGCAGAAAGTGTCTGAGTTGACAAGGTGATTAATGGGACCCATTGTCATAATTTGACACTCTAGTGAAAAATCAAGCTTTGGTAAAATAGTAAAGAAAGAGCAACTCTTATGATGAAACAATGAAATTTACTGCGTTTTATTCCGACATGCTTAAAAACTCTTTTCCACAGATTTTGTTTTCCTGAATCTCTGACAAACCGATCATATTCTAATCTTTGTGGGCCATTTGATAAAAACCAAACTGACCCTAATGATCTCAGCGTATTGATGATAGCATTATGTTAAATCTGTTTGGTTGCCGACTTTCCAACTGTTGGGAGACATAATGAGATTAATTAGAAGTGGGATAGCTACTGAGGGAGAAATGAAGCTGTCATTATAGAGAAACTGTTGAATAATGATAGCTGCCTTGTCTTCATCCTCCACAAAACCTCTCTGCTGTGTTTTTAACTCTGACCCAATTAATACCCCAGGTAAACAGGACCCCCGCTGTGGTCACAGGCTCAGTTCTCCCGAGACAACAACTGGTAAAATGAAGCTGTACATTTTATCTCTGCATCATGGTTGGAAAGTCAACTTGACAGAAGACGGAGCTCTTGATAAACAGTCTATCTAGGACACGCGCAGTATTGCAGCTCTCTCAGGGGGTTGACAAAACCCAAGACATTATGGGGAAACCCAAAGCAAATTATCCTGACATGGATGAAACAATAGCAAATTGGACAAATGATATAATTTGAGTCATATAGGCCCCAGCAGAGTCTGGTTGTTCCTTGTGCTCTGAGGGGTTTACAAAACAAGAATAGTGTTGAATGGTAGAGGTCAAGATACAAAGGTGACTCCCTGCATATTCTCCATTGTGGAAAAAACTACCAAACGTATTCATTATTTTGTCCCTGTTGTGTAATAAATAGTGTTTTTACTTTTAAATCGTGTTTTTCTCGAACTTACATTTGAGAAATGTTAAAGGTGCCAAACAACTTTTTTTTTTATTTTCCACCCTCTATAAATCATTTGTGAATATTACTGACACAAAACAATGCTGCTTACTCGCATCAACACTGGCTTTTTTCATTGTTAAGCTGCTTGAAACAATACGGCAAATACTGCAAGCTAAAAATATAACTACATCCCGGTCCCTTCATTGTAAAGCTAATTAGACTTGATTAATCATGAGGGAACAGAGAGATGTAAATGTGACTTTCCACTTGAAAATCAATTAAGATTTTTTGAGACACAGGAACAAATGTGTTAACTAAGTTCGGAGGGACAAAGGTCTCCGTGGGATTTCAAATTCTTTTTCTGGTGTGAGGACGTCGACTAAGGAGGTGATCGGTTGGAGAAATCTTATTCTAGATGGAGTATGCACTTTTCAGCAGGAGGCAGCTGCGGTGACCCATTAATCATCCGCTACTGACACTGAAAACCTTCTGCTGCTCATAAGGACAAAATAACCTCTGACAATGATAGGAACTAAGTGGCCTGAGATGATAGGATATTGCGTGGTAGTTTATGTTACTGTCATCAGCAGTCCAGCCTGAGACAATGGAGCAGCCATTTGGTGCAGTTCTTCGACCGTACGCAGCAGCAGGGAGGGACATTACGTGGCCAGCCTTAGTGAAGCAGCCCACACTTCCAAAGTGCGAGCTGACACATTGTTGTTTCACATAAGACCAACAGCATCATTACTGCATGATGAAGGAAAACTGCTTGGCCTAATGATGCAATAAGTATAAGTTTTGAAACTTCAGTTAAAGACAGAAGACACTGTTTACCATCATAAGTGTAACACTTACTTTGCATTTGATCTAATGGCACGAGCAATTTGGGCCAGTCTGATCCTTTTACAAAGCAAACAGACTAAATCCTGCATGGTAAAAAACTCTGTCCAGTTGAAAGGTGCTGAGAGTTGATGCCAAACCAAGCAGATGACAGTCAATCACTAAGCTCGACAGGAAACACACAAGTCTGTAAGAACCAAAAGTCAAACCTAAGACCATCTTGCTGTGCGATGGGGAGAATCCTAAACAAGAAAACTATCAAACGATCAGGATTATCTCTCCAACCTGCACGTTCTCTTTGTGTTATAGAGCTTCTGTGCACAGCTCCATGTGGGCGTTCAGAGCAATTTGGCACGTGTTTGCATTTGTGTTTCTGCACAGATTCTGTGTGATAGGATGGCAAATCAAAAAAAAAAAAAAAAACACAATCAAATAACTCAAAAACTGTGGAGTTAAGATCAAATCATTGGGGATGGAGTGTTGGAGGGTGACATGTCATGAAGCAGTAAGGGGTATTAAACCAAGTTTTCTGCTTAAATAAGTCATCGTTTGTAAACAAGCTCTCAAACTTATTATGTGAAAGCATAAAGACATTGCTGCAATGGTTTTGGCCAAAAAAAACACCTCATCATTCTTTTTATAATGTTGATGCAGGGTTCAGAATAATCTCTGTTGATCCTTGAAATATTTTTAAAAGTTGTATCAATTTCCAGTAGATCAATGAAAACTTGAGTTTCCTGCACTTGTTAATTGCTAATATTTGTTTCCAAAAAATTTACAATGCATTTCTATCCCAATCTGACACATAGAGATGGATGAAGATGAATTTCATCTCTTATTTACTTTTCTGCTCCTCTTTAGTATCTGCCAATTGTAACTTCATGGAAACGGAGTCCGATTCTTTAACTGCTAACTGTCACACACTTGAGCTACATGTAAGAGAAGAGAATTTGGCACCTGAGAGCTCAATTACTGGATTGGAAAAGTACAGAAATCCCTCAGCAATAACCGACATTTGCATCCTGGATCTCACGAAGGCATGAAGCTGATTGATTAATACAGACAGATCATGCCAAGCTACATCAAGGCTCCCGTGCAGTTTAAATGGTGCAATGATTGTTTTATATAGTGTGAGATTAGAGGATGAGGAAGGTGAGTGTGATCGCTCAGACTTACTGACCTGCTAATCACAGGAGGTCTTTCGATCCAGTCTACCCCAACAACTTCAGTCAGGCTCACTGTTCAAGTTCGAAACAGGAAGCAGGAAGAGGAAAACACCATCGGTGAAAGTGAGACGTCTACAGACTTAAATCAGTCCAGGAAATCTCATCAGATGATATTTTGATATTTGAGTGCGTTGTGAAATATTTCAGAGTCAAATCAGTTTTAATTAATCATACATTTTTGGTCAGGTAATTGCAGAAAAAGGTGTTTTTTGGGAGTGAAGACAGTCAATTCCAAATCCGATTGCATTCTGTTTTTGTGTCAGAAGAATGTCAATCAGTTTAATATGCACCGAAGTGTCAGAGAATATATATATGAAATAAGCAGCCAAGTGGTTGCAAAACCTAAAAAAATTGCCGGTGTTTTCTTTTCACTGGATAGTTGATCAGAGCAATTAATGATGCATAAATTGAATGAGTGTCTCCACCCCCACTGCCCTGCACACCAATAACGCAACATTTACATCACAATAGAGGGGCAGCCCAGCTGGGGTTGAAGGAACATCACAACAAAACACGACAAGCTTCAGTTAGACAACGAACAAAAAAATTAATGAATTAACATTTTTAACATTTTTTTTCTTAGACTAGTTCCTAATTTTATTGTTTCTGAATAAGTACCGAACACACAATTAAATCTCTCAGGTGTTTTGATTTAAATGTTTTTTGAAGAAAATAATAATACTAAAAACTTTATGTTGGTTGTGAGGGTTTTAATAACATATTGTTATATGGTTTAATTAAAAACAAAGTAACTGCCTATACAGGACACAAAAATTATTTGCAGATTTGTTATATAAATTAAAACTCTTAAAACTGTGTGTTTGTGTATTTCTTTTAACACAGTTACTGGACCAAAATACAAACTTCTGATTAATGGACTCTTTGCAGACACATTATCAAAGGAAGATACTGCAGGTTTCTTTTTTTTTTACATCAAATTTGTGTTTACATTTTATGAATAATAAATACTTTGGATCATTTTAAATCATGTTTTTTTTCATGCAGTCATGTCATGATGCTTTCAGTCATTTCAAGTTATTCTCCAACCAGGAAGTAAAACATTCGGTTTACCTAAAATCCTCTCTCTCCTCCAGGCCCCTCTTCGTGAGTGCTGCCCCTCAAGCTGACTGAATAAAATGGTGAATAAATTCCTGTAACTCTCGCAGCCAAATGCACATTTTCACGTTTTTGTATAGTAAAATACTACAAAGTACTTTGTGTCTTGCTTCAGACTCTAACAGCTCAGGCTGTGTTTGTTTAATCTGCAGGGGCAGCACGGACATGCTGGGCAGGTCCTGATGTAACATTGTTACATCACTATGTTACATTCAGTCATTTTCCAGGAGAGAGTGGAGCAGCTGCTCAGAGCGCAGGATTCAGGAGGATTACTGAGAAATACGTAAAATTAAGCTAAAAACCACAATAAAAACACAACATGGTTAAAAGCTCCAAAAAGTTTAAATTACATGACACAGGACATTTAAAGTTTAAGTGCATGACATATCTGTCACATAGTTCTAGTTTTACCTCTAATGCATGTGTCAAATTAGGGCAAAGAGACCCAAGTTCATGTAATGGGATTATACAGATTATTTTAAAATAACATACCAACTTCACCACAGATGTCTGGCCAGTTTATTTGTCATCCACTGCTGCAGAAACAAACTGACTGACACAAAATAAAACAAGTGTTTCTGCACTGATTCTTGGGTAGTCTGCAGGAACCAGCACCCACCCACACACACACACACACACACACACACACACACTGAAGTTATTTTTTACACCTGGGACAGACGTACAACAAATACAGCTGATGTTTGACAATGAAGGGAGCAAATTCAATATTTTGATAACAGAGAAGTAACACTAACACTGCTGTCAAACGGTGGAATACTTTTTTTAAGTCTTCTGAGAATTTTCTAAATCACAGTTCTCTCCTTATCACACATTTACATTTTAAAGAGTCCTGGAGTGAAATTTTTCTGACTGAATTATTCAAACGTAATAATCTTAATATACTCCAGTAACTTTGAGTGTGCTAACTAATTATTTATTTGAAGAAAACTTTAGGCTGAACATTCCCATTTTCTACTTTTCCATTCAACTGCTGTTTAGATATCAAGCCTAGTGTTCAGCTGAGCCAAAAGCTATTTAAATATTTCACATTTAAGTTGGTGTTTCAGAGAATGATATTTGTAAAATAACAACAGCAAAAAAAAAGTCTGTGAAATGATGGATTGTCAAACATCTGTATCTTCAATCAACACAAAGTGATGAACGTTTCCAAATGCTTGATCCACATTATTCTCACAGTCTGATGCAGCGGCTCAATCTGGGCCTTTTTCCTGAGCCACAGCCGTCTCACCAGGTCTTCGTCTCCTCAGCTGAGGCACTCTGAGAATCCCTGGCAGCTCATATATCAAGGGAGATCCTCACAGCAGTACTCTTCTTCCTTTTTCAATGCACAGGGTAAGTATTTTAATTAGTTGGCTAATTGTCTAAGTAATTGGAAGACAACTTAGCTCAAAGAGTAATCAATCTCTACAGGGCTGTGTTCTATCACATCAAAAGATCTGTAATTAACACTGCAAACCATGGGATGGTCTTTGACTGAGCTCGATAGCGTGGGGGCGTATCATCACAGATAACACGGAGAGGTTGAGCAGACAGATCTGCGAGGCCTCCAGTGTGCTTGGAGATGAAAGTTTAATTTAGTCAAAAACAGACTCAAACAGGCAGAGAAAGACAGACCTGTGTGCACTCACAGTGATGCAAGAGTTTCACTCTTGGAGCTACACAAAAATTCAACGATTCTTTATTAAATCGTGTGTTTATGTGTGAGCATTTTGGCTTCTACACAACTGAGCTGCTTTCATTCTTTGAAATTCTGGAGAAAAAAAAAAAGTGTTTTTCTCGTCAAATAAAAAAATGATAATATGAACGTATTATTGCAGGACTTGAATGTTCAAATGCGCATCCCGCCCCTAAATTTCCCCAAAGAATATCTGTTAGTTTGATTTTGACAACAAAATTGGCAATTCATTAAATGTTTTCATACACCGAATATCAATTTCACTTTACAGCAAAGCTCACGCCAGGCATTAAGAAAATTACACATTTGGGATGAAGAAGACTAATCATGTCTCAGATTCATTCATTTGACGCCCCTTAATTTCCCCACTGTAGAAAACAAGACATATAATGAACAATTATACATAAAGCCAATTTCGGCGCCGTGCAGGCGACTTAATTAAAATCACTAATGAAAAAAAAGAACTGCTTACAGTGTGAAAGTTTATTTGTCAGTTTCATAAAGAGACTGTGCATTGTTTTTATGGAAGGTAATGAGAATGACCTAAATGGCAATGTACTCCATATTTTGTTTTCAAACAATCATTATATATAAATTGTGAACCACAAACTTATCTTGTAATACATTCCAAAAGAAAGTTGTCTTAATTGGGTAAATTGTCAAAGAAAACAGCAGCTAAATGACAACACAGTTGAATACTCTGGGAAAAGGTATCATATTATCAATTAACAAATGTATTCAAAATGCAAAAATGACTGTCACGCTTGTGGCAGCAGCCTAAAATGGATAATTACGATGAAACATCCAGAGGAGAGCCACAATTTGAAGACATGATATTCCCCTAAGTGATCCTCTCCCCTCCTCCCTCCCTCCATCCCTGCGTTTCCTGCCGCAAGGCAAAACTCGCACAGTGGCACTGACAGATTGACAAATAAGGTTAATAAGTACTTTCCACCCCTCCTAAAGGCTAATCAAATATTAATCCGTGAGGTGTGGTCAGCAGAAAATGTACAACAAACAAATGGTGGAAGGGGATTGATCAAATTGATTCTTTCTCATAGAGAGATGAAGAAAAAGAAGAAGAAGAAGAAGAAGAAGAAGAAGAAGAAGAAGAAGAAGAAGAAGAAGAAGAAGAAGAAGAAGAGGAGGATGAGATGGGGAGGGACTGTTCTGATGTGAAACTGAAGGAATTCATTTCAGACTGAAAGAGGACAAATATTTGGATAAAAATGCTTAAAGCAATTTCAATTTTTAATCTATCTGGTGGCTCTGTGGGTTTCGTTTGCATTCTACATATTCACAGCATTGTGGGTGTTAGTGTGGCTTATGACCTCCACTCACAGCTACTCATTGCCAAACACACACACCCACAAAATAATAATTCTGTCTGATGATCTAAATCACAATAAGTTAAAAAATGAAAAATGCTCTCATCTATTTTGGACCAATAAAAGAACATTAAAAAATGTTTCAAAAAGCTTTTCAAACGTATATAGAAGAGTAAAAAAAAAAAACCTTAAAAGGGAACCAGTTAAAAACATACTATTGGTGTCAAATTTGAATTTTACACAAATCTCTTTACCCCCTGAAACCGTTTCCACTAATCGGAAGCCTCGGGACGTCTCAAGGCCTGGTGGACTGTGTGAGCAGGGGGGCCACACTCTCCTGTACTGATAGGGCAAAATTGGATCCAGTAGGAATGCAAAGAAGCTTATCAACCAACACTTCCAGGCAGTGCTCTCTGCAAGAGCATATGTCAACATCATTTATTAGATGTGGCCAGGGACTAAATTATGTATGATCACAAAACGGAAAAAAGGGGGAAAATAGGATCACACATAGCAGGTGGATAGAATAATATTTGGAGAGAATATGAAATTATTAATAGGGGCCCTTAAGGGAGAATATTTGTTAACATTAACCGGAGAGTCATTTGTAATGCTTGGAGTATAATTAATCATACTAGACCTTTCAGAGTCATTTTTAGACCTAAGTGAATATTCCATTTGCTCTCCAGTTTGAGAGAAGAACTTTTTTATATGTTTATATAATTCTATACTCATAAAACATGAAGTAAATCAAGCTTTAAAAAACAGAGTTTTTAAAAACCTGTTAACCACACTCCCTTCACTCCAGCCAAACACACCGAGTAGCTTTAATATTGCCAGATGAGCAATCTCTCAAGCAAAAAAAAAAAAAAAGAAACTCTTTGGAGATACTATGTAATTGACTCCACATCTAACAGTATGGAACAAATCCCACTGGCAGAGGGAGTTGACAAATTGCATTAAAAACACTCAATTGGACCAGGATTGGATAGAAGCTCACGTTCCTTCTTATCCCATTAAACATGAAACACTTTAATCTCTAAAACTTGCTGACATACAAGGAAACGCTTAAGCGTGTTGTGAGTGTTTGATTTGCAGAGGGAAATCAAGGTTCAACCACATGGCCTGGAAACTATGACACAGGTCGCTGGTGCAGACAAGAGCAAAAGTTTACACCCAGAAATGGCATTATTTTAATCAGCGCCAATTACATCACTTAAGTAATGGTGAAATCCTAAACATGCATATCACTTGCTTCAGCCTCCTCAAAGTGGGAAACATTAAAGAGACTCAAACTGTCAAATCATCCAAGTTTTTTCTTCAATGGCTTACCCGATTTGAACATGTTCCGCTTCTTTTCATGACATGTAAACAGGTTCTGACATGGGTCTAGTTAAACGTATAAGACATGCTGAAAAAAGGGAAAGGGAAATGTCTGTGCATAAAAAAACTCAAACCTGTCAACACACAGTACCTGCTTAAAATCTGTTCCCCATTTCAGGCAATCTGTGGGAACCAGGCCTGTGGAGTCTAATCCTGTTTTCAGCCGTACCCCTTCAAACCCCCCCCTCATCCGTATCACACTTTCAATTCCAATTGGTGGTGCCTTTGTGCGATTTCCATTTGATCTAGTTTTTAAAATTCAAAATCTATTCAAGGATTTTTTTTTAGTTGGATTCATGCTGGTGCTGTGAAGCCCTATTTATGTTGTATATTTGGAATTGCAAATGAAGAGTATGTGATTTGGGGGGGTTAGGAAGTCCAAAATTCCCTGGCATCACCTTTTCAGATTCTATAGGTTTAAAATGTTAACAAGGATGTTTTAGCAAGCTGATTTGTGCAGTATCACCCTGGCTGTGTGATTGGAGATGACTCTTTCTAGTTCAGACAAGATGAGGGTGATTATTAATAGACAATTATTTTGGTAAACTGACAGTTAAACTCCTGAGACCTCAAACTGGGAGGGAAATGAAGTCCATTACAGCACATTATAAAGCATAATACAGAAACATGTGTTCTTTGACCAGCACTAAACTAAAAAAAAACTTTTGAATAGTAGTTTCATGAGACATATTATATTATATTGTATTATTTATTTACCAAAAATTCAGCAGTCAGCAAAAAACATTTTCCCTTCTCTGCTTTTGCTGGAATTAGGAGCATTTGCAGTCTGGTGTAAATAAAAGCTTCTTACTGATCTTACTTATGTAATTGTTCACGTCATCATTTCTGGAAGAGTTGTATGTTATTTTCAAACATTTTGAATATTATTCAGTGAGTAAATTATTTATGTTGAAAACATTCGTAATCCCAGGAGTGGAAATCCCAGCAAGTTTAACCCAACATGAGACCATTGAGTGTTTGGAGAAATCACCAGAAACTGAAGAGTTCCATCTCAGAGTCACCTGGACTCAAAAACACCACAAACAGACTGAATGAGTTCATCCTGTTGGGAGAAGCTTCATCTGTCATATAGGAACACAAGCAGCTTGTCTTGGATTACAAACTGTTTAAACAATGTCCTGAAAAGTAGAGCTTTTTGGCAAAAATGAACAAATAAAAGCTCACACAGCACGTATTAAACACAACAATAGATGCTTCTGCAGATCTGGGACCTGCAGGCTCAGGAGGACCAGGGCACCTTGAGACTATCAGGTGTAAACAATAATCCATATAAAAAATAATCTGTGTTCATAATTCAAAACACGCCAGCAGAAGAAAACTCTATTTAATGACAACTTAAATAAAATGTAAATGAAATGGAGAGATGGGACGAAAAGTTGTGCATCAATGAATCTTTGCAAACATTCATGCACAGACTGATCCAAATTCTCCCTGATAATGTTACAGACTGAGACACTCACAGACGACCAGTTTAAATTATTCTTTGCCTGAATACTGCCTGCACATGTGGTTTTCTAACTAAAAACATTAATGCGCAACCCTTGGTGCAACATCGATATCAGTTAAATTAATAACGCACCTGCTCGAAACATGTCTGAGTTTTATTCGTGTCTACTCTTAAGTAGAGAGGAAATAAACTTTTGAATAACTGCGGTGAATAATTTTCCAAGAGTAGTTCATGCTAAGAAATGTAATATTGCAACACATTCTTATTCACTCTGTAAATAAAAGGTAATTTTTACCTTCAGATCGAACTCCAAAGATCATATAACAGAAAGACCACCTGGTTCATATTCCTTGAAATGCAAACATTCAAAACAACAACAGAAAAAAAGATAAACTTCAAATGTCAAGGAATAATAAACAGCTGAATATGTTCCTGTATGATTAAGCTTAGATATTCTTCACCTGAAGTGTGAGCTGCAATATGTGAGCTTTTACAGTTTCCTATATGCTTATGTTTGTTTTTGAATAAGTTGCAACTCATATTCATATGATAGAAAAAGGCAATATTGGCTTATCAGAGAATATTTTCGCCCTACTTGATGCTCACTGAGGGATTTATGGGAGCATTATGAACTCAGCCATAACAAGTCCCATTTCCTGTGATTATGTGACACGAGGTGCTGACAGACGCTCGCTGGTGACATTTCTGTTGATAATGGCAGTAAAAAGGACAGCACCAACAGGGACTCACAGCGCTTACAGGACTCACACGGTTTCATTCTTCTCTTTGTTGAACTGGATTGTCATTCTTGCAGTATCATCTGCGACTGAATGAGCTGTGTGTTAGTGACCTGTAGTGACAGACCAGCATCATCCATCAGGGCTGTTTTCTCACCGTCGTTAGGCCCGACACCCGGAACAGCTGAAACATCAAAAATGCAAAATATAAAAGCCCATTTATAAATATGCATGTGAAAAAGTGTGTGTATAATGGATAGAGAGTCGTAATGTCAACGTTTTTTATGTTGCTATCTGACCCTAATCTGATTCTGTTTCTGTTAGATGTTGTCATCTGAGCAGCACAGACCCTGCTTACCATAAAATAACAGGTGAGGTTAATAGCAAATTATTTGTAGCATTAAAACCACAGTTTTTCCATCTCCCTCATTTTTTTTTTCACCCTAATGGATTTTATTTGACCAAATATTCTCTGAAAGCATGCATAATCATATGTGCTAGCAAATCTATATTTCATGAATGCAAAACATTATTAAAAGCTGAACTTAAGGGAGGAATTCATAATTTTTATTACCAGAAATGAAAAATGCACAACTACAAACATTTTTCTCCAATTTCCTGTGTGGTGGAACTATTGATGAGTTATATATCAGAAACACAAATCCCCTCTAGTTTACATCTGACTGCATAAAAAAACATGTGATCCTGAAACTGGATGGTGCAAAAGGATCATTTGTAAGAATCACAAGGTTTCTCTGGTCAGCGATTAGACATTACTCCAGTGCTCACCAGGCCGAGACATTTGTTTTAATTAAAACACAATGTCATATTATAAAAATGCACAGTAAAATTAAACAGGAAGGTTATTTCATTTTGATGCATGAATGTGACCAAATCACAGATCACAGATTTATCACACTAGAGGGAAATTGATTAGTTAGGGTTAGTAATAGTTAAGAAAATAGATTTAAAAAATTAATGTGATTGTCAATTCATTTTTGTGTAATAAAGTCAAAAAGTTACATTTCAAAAAAACGCTAATTCATCGAACACTGTACGTCTGTTTACAATGAGATAATAACATTATCTTTGTTAATTAAATTTAATTCAAATCAATTCAAACTAATCTCAGTCTGTACATTTGAGTACATGGATCATCAGTTACCAGTAACCTTCTCAGTGTGCTATGCTTTAAAAAAAGTTCATTAATAGTAGTAAAAGTAATTAATCAATAGCAAAAATAAAAGTTACTTGATATTTAGTTGTAATCTACGAGCGTTCAGTCCAAATTAACTCAGTTTTTAACCAATTATAGTTAAAATCAAGCACAATAGAACCAACTTCAGTAAAGTTAGATTATGTGTTCATTTTTAATTTAAAACTGTATTATAAAACTATCTGTAAACCAAAAGATTGCACTGAATCTTCACTTCAGCTCATTTCTTCATCTTGACATTACACAAATAAACATCCTCCTTTTTGTGAACAGACTTTCAGGAGAATTAGATCATGTAACGGCACCTATTTTCAGCTCCTGACTGCAGTTTGAAGTAACAGGACACAAAGGAAAAAATGAAAAAGGTAAAACAGAGTTAAGCTGTTACAGCACTTCTATGGATGAAGAGTAAATCACTGTTTTGTTTGACTTTCAATGTATTCTAAGGAATACACTGGAATTTAACCAGCAGTCAGTGAGCAATAGGAGGCTGCTGAGAACAACAAGTGGAAGGCCTTCATGATAAAAATTAGTCATTAAGAGATTTATATGCAAGAAAAAAGGCTGCAGGCTGGAGAAGTTGGAAGCCTTGCGGCCTTGCAGTGAGAAGGTGAGAGTTTGAAACCTTTTTGCATGGAGTTTGTATGTTCTCCCTGTTCATGCATTGGTTTTCTCTGAGATTAATTGGTAACTCTAAACTGGCCCTAGGTGTGTGTCTATGTGTGTGTGAGTGGTCATTTGTCTATGTGTGGCCCTGTGATGGACTGATGACCTGTCCAGGTGCGACCCCGCCTCTCACCCAATGACCGCTGAACAGGGGCATAAATAATGACTGACTGATATGGAAGAAAATAAATTTAAAATCGATTCTTGATTTTGCAGGCAGTTGATAAAGAGAAAATAAAACTGTAGAATTATATCTTCTCTGTGCGAGACAACGTAAAAAAGAAAAAAAAAAAAAAAGATTCCAGCTGGTGTTTTCTTTTTTGTTAAAATAGCTTTAAACTGTTAAAAACTTGTTGGTGGAAAGGAGATGAGTAATACATAGAGCCACTGTTGTTCCAGGTTTCCACCATCAAGGTTGCTAGTTCTCAGCCACATTTGTTGCTTTATGTTAAATCAGTAAATTTACTCTTGCAGTGACTTCTCAGGTCTATAAAAAGCTCAAAGGCTTTCAGATGTGATTCTAAACACATAGTTAAATTGCTGTGTTCTGTTTATGTTCTGTAGTCTGTCACCAAGCTTTCCTTAGCATATTAGTGTAATAACTGTGAAAGCAGCTTTTCCCATGACATTTAGAGGTTAATTTGCGCTAGTTTCATGGTCATTTATCGATGGTGGGTTCAGAAATTAGCATTCACCACGCTATTTATTGACAGAAGTGTTTAATAACCCATCAAATCAAACAGGATGGTCAGGCAGGAAGTGCTTCTACTTGGGGAAAATATGCTTTATTCAAACTGCATGCATTTTTAATTTACTGGTGATTTATCTTATAATGAGAAAACTAAGAAGTTTCTATGTAGGATTATTTTAGCCTATCAAAAGCAGCATCTGATCTCAGTGGAAGCTTTGTGGCAAATATTGCGTAGGAGGTGATGTTGATGGGTTAATGTGTCCAAGTGCACTTGATCAGAGGAAATAGACAAAAAAAGGGGGAAGTTTCTTATCCTATGTATTTTTTTGTATTGGTTATTTTAACAGATTCAACACCTTGACAAATCTAGTAAATCTTTTTGTGAGCTGTGTTCCGTCAAGCACACAACCTAAGATTTAGTCATTTTTTTCACCTCTTTTCACATCCCGTATTACCAAACTTTGTTCCAATCCTCTGAGCAAGAGTTAAATTGTTTTCTTGTGTGGTTGAACAACTGACAATTTTCTATTTGAGAGGTTGCAATAAAAGCATAGGCTATGGAACAGCAACAGATTTACAAACGTGTGTTTCAGCTGGAAAAAACTCCAAAACAAACAAACTCACGCTAGCGGAAATGTTCGAGCAAATCTCGTTCAGTTTTGTCTCGAAAATTGGTTCGAGCAGTTAAAAAAAACATTTTGTATAATATCAGGGATCTGTTTTATATTTCCAGGCTTCCACCTCCGCCCTTATCTCCCTCTACTGTTTGCTTGGATGTAGATAATTACTTATTTTTTAGAAGATTCACATGGTTTGTTACCAACTCACTGAAATACTGTATGTTCAAATGAGTTTAAATGTGAAGCAATGGGCAGGTCGTCTAACAGCGGCTACACTTCTGTCCTTAACCATAAATCAGCCACATTTTAAACACTGTCTTTAAAACTTCTTTGGTTGTTTCAGCTCATTGAGAAACCCAACGCAGAAAGCCAGTCACTGCCACGATAACGCCCAGCTGTTCTTTTAGGATTATGTGTGTGACCAGATGTTAATAAGTAAACAAATCTGACTTCTAACGCACAGCTACTGGACAAGGTTAATCCTGCAGGTTAATAAATACAATGTAACAGTGCACACGGCCTTGTCAAAGTACCTTTATCTACCAGCTTTGTCTGTGAGGCTATTATATAATTATATCATCGTATTTGTCATGTGATTTCACCCCAGGGGTCAAGAACAAATTAAAGCACAGACTTTGTTAGCTTTATAGGCAAAATGTCTACAATGGAAAAACCGTAAAAAGTTCATATTTTCTTCGTAATGAATGTTACATTATTTATTCTATGAATTATGGATGAACTTGTGCAGACCTGTGCAGCTCCTGTGTAATCAATCCTTGTCAGATGGACCTCTCCAACAAACATTTATTAGTTGTTACACTGTCTCTTGTTTGTTTGAGGAAACTAACCAGTACAGGGTAATAAAAACAGCTATTATTACCTGCACTCAAGATGTAAATTGCACTACTATTCACTGAAGATGTATTGTAATTTGGGAATAAATATTAAGATATAGCAGCTGTGATGATTTGGAGATTATGGCAATAAGGGTTTAAACAGCTCAGTGATTTAGCAACACTGAAAAGCTTATTGAACCAGACTGTTAATACCAATTCAAAAAATGCCGAAGAGAATGCACATCAAATGACAGCATCCTTTGAATTAATACACTTGGTAACTTCACAGGCAGTGGTTTAAGCAGCGAGCTGAGATAGGGAGGAAACACTCTTCTTGGTGTTTTTCATCCTAACTCTACTTTATTAGCTTATTTGATTCCCCATTCTCCTCATAGTTGATTCAATACATTTCCTATTTGCATAGAACTGTCCGGTAAGATTATCTTCACTTATTTGATCTATCCTAAGAGTCACCTTGTTCAGGATCTTATACGAATAATGAGATTTTAAATTGGAAGACACTCACACAGAGAATGAGGCATTTACAGTTAATTCATCTCATTGAGTTACATTGCTTAGAGGTATTGGAGGGTTTAGATTTTCATTCAAGCATCATATTTAACAGTGTCTGCTTCCCCCTCTTTACTGGCATTGAAATTTAAATGGCCTGAGCCTGACAGATCCAATATTGCGACCCACTGTTGCTATTTTCCAGCGAGCAAATGTATTGTTAAAAATCCAAATATTCAAAGCACAAAAATAAAGAAAAGAGTGATCACGTGTGTCTTCCCACCTTCATGCATTCTGTTTTTTATTTCAGATCCTTTCAGTGAAACTTCGTTTTACTTTGTTCTAATTAAAAAAATAAATAAATAATACAGAAAATTTAAAGAAATGATATCAACACTTTGCATTGAAATTTTTGCAAAATAACAGCATTTTAAAACGCAAGATACACTCACACATTCCTGGTGGTTTGACAGAGAAAGAGACAGAGAATTAAAAGCGAGTGGGGGAGACAGAGCGCAGGGGAGGGGGTGGGGGGTTAATTGGCTTTTTATGACTCCAATTAAATAACATTATGCATATACTGGCTTAACGGCTTATATGTGGCCTCTATTAACAATGTCCTCTTGATTGGTTCTTGGGCTTAAGGTCTCTTCCATCTCAAGCGGTGCTGGTCAGAGTGTTAAAGTCCATTTGAGCAAAAAAAAAAAAAAAAGAGCTTGTGATAAAGATTTTACGTGAATAATTCACAAGCAAAACTACAAATCACGAGGAGATCAATGATCCCATCTATATCAGCACAACCAGCAACAAGAACACTTGAAAGTTTATCTGTGAACTGACAAGTGAATAAAATAAATCTCAGCATTTAGGCCTTATCTTGAAAGCAAAAGAGTGAGAAAGAAAACAAGCATGTGCCTGTCCTGAAGCGAAGCTCCTGAGGTGTTAACTAATCTCTGGTGGCCAGTCTATACACTGCCTCCTCTAATTGCTCCCTGTATTTCAGTCTGGTGTGAGAGCAGCCATTGTAGCGAACGCCCAGTCAGCCCCCAGAGGTCTCACACCTTCATTATCACTCTTTATTGCAGAACCTTATACGGGCACTCAGCACCAAACAGCCTGCCCGTTAAAAATAGAGCCTTCTCTTCTCCGCTCCTTTCGGTGGTTTCAGTTTTAATTACAAACACAGAGCCAAAGCCAGAGTCCTCAGCAGGCCTGGCGTTTTTGTTCACTAATTAAAGCGAGGATGGAGTTTATTGAAGGGACCCTGACTCTGCTCTCTCATCTATTATTAAGAGGGCAGGACAAATCATTTTCAAATTTATATGCTGAAACCTATCCAGGGACAGGCAAGGGGCAGCAAAGGTTGGGGGAAGGTGGAATGAAATGGTGCTGAACATAAGGAAGGGTAGTTGAGAGCCAATATATATGTGGGGGGACACAGGAAGAAGGGTAAATGTGGAAAATCACAACACAGAAAGAAGGAGGTGGAATAGATTTATGATAAATGGTGAAGTTCCTGTGATGCAGCTCTCCTAATTTTTACCATTAGAGGATGGAGTGTCTGGTGGAGCTTCAGTGGCGTTGTTAGCAGAGATAATGGAATTGATTGGAAGACCCCCTCTGTGTGCTCTGTGTAAACAGTGAGCATAAATACCAAAACAGCAGGGTGGTAAAGTGAGAGTACAATGTCCAGCCAGATTGATGTTCTCTGTGATTCACTAACCCCCTCCGTCTAACATGCTTAATTGTCTAAACAGCAGCAACCCTGACAGCTGCACAGGTACCTCAGAGGAAGAACAAAAAGAACCATACAGACCAACGACCACAGCATCAAGTAGAACAAGAGTAAATATATGTTTTGCATCTCTGTTATCTGCTTTAACATCCCAGATGTTTCTGTTTTAACATGAAAAACACTGCAGATGAATCTAACTGATCTGCATCCAGAGGGACTGTATCCTAAAAACACAACCAGGAACAAGTTCTCCTGGTTTCAAATGAGCAAAATACAATTAGAGAAAGAAAATCTTCACATCTGGTTTCTAACCTTTTTAAGTTGAGGCAGGGTGAATTGAAAAAAAAAAAAGAGAAATAATGAATTTAGCCAGCTGAAGAGCAAGTGAATCCTTCCTTAGCCTAACAAGCAGCTTGCATCCTCAGGGCAATTAGTCACTGTCATATGAGGGCAAATGTAGAACCTTTTGCATGCTTGTTAAGTAAAAACTTACACAGAGGTCACTGACATGTAAGAGAAATGCAGTGTAACCACTGAGCTATAGAAGGTTTCCACTGTAAACTAAGTTCCAGTGTAAAAATAAATCCATGTCGACCCAATCAACACTGTTCTAAGTTAATGAATCTAAGTAAAAACAAACAACCAAAAGGAAAATATTTTCTTATCGCAAATACATGCAGCTTTCTTCACTTTATAATGAGAATTTTTTTCCATATTTAGCTTGAGGTAAAAGCATTTAAAGTCAGCTATTGGTCACAAAACTGTTTGTGAGATGACCTCCATTTAACCTGTATGAGTCCAGTAAATATAACCCTTTATTATGTTTTAAAGAAAGAAGTAAATTTCACATCCATTTAGCATGAGACTGTTGATTTGGTTCTTTCTGTGCTTTATAAATAATTTTTCCAATACATACAGGGAGGGATATATAGGTCAGAGACCCTAGTGCCTTATCAGTAATTCGCCATTGCCTGGTTATTAAGGACAGCTTAGGTGGAGAGGCCTGAAGAACCAGGAGGGGTTAAGGTGAATTGATTGCCTGTGGACATGTTAAACATGACCCTGTCAGGCCTCCACTCCACTCCTAAAATGCACCAACCTGTGCACCTCACTCCAAGTAATCAGCTGTAGAAGCTTTAATAAAATTCAGAAAGCCCCGGGAACTTCCCTCCAGGGACTGTGCCAAGTTGGAAATAATCGAAACCCGAGGCAAAAGACATTTGCACCGTGTTACTGCAGGAGGCATAACAAAATGCCAAGTGCTCCGACCCCTTAAAAATGCTTTCACGACCAAAAAAAAAGAGGTTCATGAGCATAACTGAAGCACATTGGTTGTTGTTCACTGGTAAACAGCTTGGAAAGTAATCACCAAAGTGTGTGTTCCTTTGCGGAGAGGGTTCAGATGCAGCAGCTTGCAGCAGAGGGGCAGTGGCAGGGTAATTACGGGGTAACTTGGGCTCAATCTGTCTGTGAACGCCCTCCTTCTTGGAAGGGGGTGTTTCCCTTGATTAGCCCAACTCAGGGTGAAGCCCCCACTGCAAACGGCAGATTGAAGTTCATCACAGGGGTCTCAGCTGCCAGTATGTTGCAATGAATTGCTTGCTGTAAGAAGGTGTTGACAGGAGCAGCTGGACATCAGAGAGTGATGAAAAGGAAAGGAAATTCATGGAGATCCCAGACGGGAAGGTCCACTGGGGGAGGGAAATGGTCATCTGCTGGTGGGGAGCAGAACTGCAGCCTTTAGTTTAGCCTCAGGGTGTGTGTTTGTCTAGGCGATAGATCTGTGTAAGTGTGGATTTTCATTGTGAAAAAATATATATAAAAGGCATTAAAGTGGGTAAAGTTCAGCTGCACTGATTAAGTTGCAGAGAAAGCCATTTAAGTAACAACCCCCTTGAATTAGAGATTTAATTCAGATTATAATGCAAATTGACAATAGTGGTAAAATAATTTTTTTCTGATATTTTTTTTACGTCAGCTCTGAGTGAAACTAGCAGGAAATCATGTCCAATCATGTGAAAGTGTCGCTGTTAACATACCGCTGTCATAAAAAAATCCTGTTTAGCATTCAAAAGCTAGAATAATGACACCGGATGGGTCTTTTTTCAGTGTGGCTGACAGACTGTAGGACATTACATGTGTCTATTGTCTCACACGTGCTGCTCCTTAGCTCAGCAATGGTGACTAATGTTAGTGAAAATGAGAAATGTGAGTCCATTGATGAACTGAGATGGTGCCCTAAGGTGAGGATGGACTATATTGGTGTGATTCTACCATTCACTATATTAATGAACTGCCTAAAGGTGCAAATTAGGTTTTAATGGGTGTTACTTTACCATCTTGGTTCTACCACACACAAAGCCCCCTTTTCTGATATTGCTGCACCTTTGTTATAAATGAAATAAAAGGTAATACGATTTATACTTATTTTTATGATTCTAAAATAAAAAAAACATGCAAACAAAGCAGATAATAAAAGAAAATGTTCTGTTCTGACACTATGTTCTGACTCTTTTCCCTCCACACTTGTAATACCTCAACTCATGCTGCCAAATTCTGTCTTCCACCAGCTTACAGTGAGCAGAGCCAAACCATTTTGCTTGCATGTTTGCCCATGCAGTTTAATTTAATGCCTTCTATTTTTCCAGCTTAAAAATTCCAGGGTAAAAAAAAAAAAAAAAAAAAAAAGCTACACTCTTATTTCAAAGAAATGGTGACAAAAGAAGACTTTAAGAGAAGTAGAGCCCTGAAAATACATTTCTCTTAAGTCTGTGCTCTTAGAGAGCAGCGCCCTGCCTAATGTATACACTTGACACCAGCTCTGCCTAATTATATGCCATCACCTCTGATCGCTGGTGAAAGACCAACAAATTAATGATTAATGATAATAAAAAAAAAAGTCTTAGGAGAGAAAATTTTCTGTTGTTATTTTCTAGATAATTTTCTAGGTTTGAATATATCCACAAACATTATGCTGTTTCTGCTTTTCCACTTTCATACTGGATTCTTTAGACACTGTTTCTGTACATTTTATCTTTCTGGTCCCTCACAGTCAATAACTGATAAGATGTTTTTGACACACATTAAAGTTGACCGTGTGAAATCCTCAGGGAAGTCTGAGGGTCATGTTTCTGTCTGGATGGCTCGGCTCTATTGCATTTTTTAAAACTTTAACTCCTCCTCAGAATCTCTGAGCATGCTGCAAAATCAATTGCGTTATTGATCTATGGCTAATTAGGAAAAGATAAATGGTTCAACTATACAAATATAATGAGCATATGTTGAGCAAGACATTTCAATTGACTCCTGCATATAAGGCTATTTTTCTAAATTAGACCTTGAAACGTGTTAAAAAACCGTTAACGTGACTGATGTTTCTTTATAAATATCCTATACTGGTGGGTCATAATATTATGTTTTAGCTTCCAGGTGAAAATATATATTATCTGACTTCCACACCAGGGTGGTTTGTATACTGATGTCAGGGCAGCAACCAGATCCCCTGGTGCAACTACCTCTTGGGTGCGACTCATGTTGTGTGCACTCACCAGAGATCAAAGGCTAATTAGTTGCAGCGGACACGGGGTATGGCCCTCAGGTCAAAGATCATGACTGATCTTATAGAGATGATGGTGAAGAAAGGGAGAAACAACGAAATAGTCAAGGGATCCAAATCCTCATTAAGCAGAAATTGTTGCTCCATCGCATCAAATCCAAGGCTAAACTTTACTGAACACGTTTTCCTTTCTAATCACTCGTTTCAACACTGAGAACAATCTAAACTTTTGGCCATTTGTGCAGAAACATCTCACTTTCAGCTGTGCATTCTACAAGAAGAGCTGAAATAAAGTTGGTGCACATACGCCCCCCCAAAGGGTATTTAAAAATCCACGAAAATCCACAATGCAATTGACATTATTCAGCTTTAACACTTGTAAGCAGACTCAAAACCAGGGGCTCCCTCTGCAGGCCGGCTGATGACTCCAACAGCAAGTCTCACTGACAGCATGCTTTCTTGCAATGCTTCATTTGTCAAAGCAGATGTTCAAAACTACTTTCCCCGGAAGCCTAAAATCTGAAGAAGTAAATTAATATCCTCTCCCCTCCCATTTTCAGTCCCACAGACTCAGTTCATAGCCTGCACTAAGTGCCCTTGTTGACTCAATTGGATTAGCACTAATATGTAAACACAGGAGGTAAGAGGACTAATCCTCTAATGAGAGGAAGAAAAAGTGAAATAAATAAGTTGAAATGCCATGCCGTGCCTTTAACTGAAGCATCTGTCAGGTAAGCTGTAAATGTTGTGCAGATTGAAGCAGGTATTAAATGTGGACCAGGGGATATTCTGAGGTAAACTGTTGTGACCATTCAGTGACAGCGTAATTACTTGTTTGTAACTTAGTTGGATAATAGGAAAAGAGCCTCCCGGGGAAAAGACAAAGACTTGTTAATTATTAAAGCTTACATCAGCCAGCCACTAGAGAGCTGCAATTATTAATGTTGTTGTTCTTGTTTGTGCTTAAACACTACCTCTGCTGTTAATATACTCATTAACCAAAATGAGTGATTTTATTATTCTTGATTTGGTTTGGGGTTTGTTAAACATGTCAGGGCTCAGCTGTCGCTGTTTTTTAGGCAGTTGTGGACAGCGAATGGGAAAAAAAAACACCGTCCCGTTTCATCAAATAAAGAACATACTAGTCACTCTAAAGTCAGCTTATTACAGTCTAATTAAACATATTCCTTTGATAAAATATTTTATTTATAGTTCTGTGCAAAAGTCAAAAGTCTTGAGCCAGCCTGTATTACTTTATATACAATATTTTGCTTTTACTGAGACAGATTTTGAGATCTTAAGCAACAGTTCTCTAGGTTTAAAGCGTGAACCAGAATTGTGTCTTTGCAAACAAACTTAGTGAACGAAAGGAAAATATTAATTGTATCTTTAGGGTTGTTTTTCAGTAGCAAGCTGACCCAAAGAAATAATTTGTTCTCATCTCTTGTTGCACCTGCGCACTGTTTGACCGGAGCACAATTATATTCTGGCTTAAATAATGTGATTAATGAAGAAGGTTGTGCAAAAAATAAAAAAATAAAATAAGTCCTTATTTTTCAAATTCAAATAAGAAAAGATAGATTTCTTAGATCTTGTGTCCGTTCTTTGTGTTTTGTTTGTTTTTCTGTTAATTAAGGAAATCACTTTTAGATCATTTTGCATCTGCTTTAGGTTTTTCTTTCAACCTGACATGTTTTTCCATCCGCCAATGATTCAGTTTTATCATGTTTTTCAAGAAACTAATACACACACAACAGAAATACTCCAAATATTCCAACTTTTTGTTAACAGTTCTTTGGAAATCACACTTTTATTGCAACAAAGCAAATAAAAAACAAAGAAATAAAGGGAAAAAATTTGAACTGGATATTTGGTACATCTCCTTTTTATGCTGTAATGATGAGGTTGGTGGGGAGTGATTAAATATGCACGAAAAAGATCAAATAAAAGAAAACACTGCTTGTCTGGAAAAAAAAGAAAGAAGATTGGCTGAATATTATTGTTCAATACTGTAGATACAAACACACAAAACAACAATCTAATCACACTGAATATAAAAAAACAAACAAAAAATAAACATTGCATTAATAATTAAGACAATTTAAAGTACTAAAACATCAAATATACTTGTAAATTTAAAAAATGCTAAAATTATAATTGTTGTATGAAAAAAATTACAATTGTAAACAGCAAAGTCAGATACCCAAAAGTTTCTTCTACATTTTTTTTTATTTTGTGTCATCAACAACTTAATATAATTGAATCAATAATGAGGGTAAATTCATATAGTAAATTAGCTTTAGTTGTATTATTTTAGCTTTAACATTTCATACATTGTCCCATATTAGATTTTAAAACTGATCTAAATCTGCACATATTTGTTTAATTTGAAAAAAAAGAGAAAAAAATATATTTTTAGAAAACACACTCACACAAAAATAATTTAAAATAAACAAGCAATTATATTTGTTCACCCTCTATTGTGAGCTAAAACCATATGCAGCTTTAAAGGGTGTTTCTCTTCCTAATGGGCCCCAGAGGAATAAAGAGGTTAATTGATGCAGATGTTGATTGCTTTTACACATGATGCAGGGAGCGTCTCCCATGTGGCTCCTATTAGAAGCAGTTTTAATGAAGTGCTAAACAGAAGGCTTTCCTACCGTGTGGCCTGTCCTGAGGAATACTCGGCGAAGAAAGCACTTCACAGGAAAACACGGCCCCATATTGATTGTCATTCCAAATAACTGAATCCTCCCCCGATCAATGCTTATTTCTCGATTTTGCAGAAAGCGACGTGAGAGAAAGTCAATCAGTGAGGCAATATGATCCTCCGTGTAAATGAGAGCAGTCGTCAAGCAGAGGAAAAATATGCTTGAGTTTTATTTTCAGTTTTTAGTTATTTAATTTAATGTTATTCTTCCATTTCAGATGTGAAAAAACTGGTAGAAAAAAATCTAAATTTAAAAATGAATTTGATCATTTGGGAGCATTCAGTTAGTTACTCAGCATATGCTTTTAGAAATCATAGAAACAGTAAAAAAACAAACAAAAAAAAACATTTATTCTGGGAAAAAGTTTTTTATTTCTACGTTCATGCATGGAGAAAATCTCAGGCAGGGGAGGTTGGTTAACGTGATGGTAATGCAGTGGGGCTTCTCACCCTGCATTACCAGCCCATAGTCACTAAATTCAGCTCATTAAAATGACAAACCCAAACACATACTTACTTAGGCGTGATCTTCAGCTGTGTATGGCATCTGGCCCCGATGCTCCTCCACCCCCCAAATCCCAAGAGCATCACACACACACATGCACTTGCACATACACACACACAATAATTCAAGTCAAATTTTAAAACAATCAGCATTCCTTTCATTTCCAATTAGGTCACCTCACCTGCCACAGTCGCCTATTAGTGTCCACTATCATAAAGTATTAGGGAGGTTATAAATGAGGATGGTGTCTTCCTCTCCTCCGGTCTGACAGTTTTTTTACTGTCTCTACACTCAGCTTCCCACTTCATCAGTCAGCCTCCTCCATCCTGATTATCAGGAGACACCAGTTTCAAAGAGACATCTTAATAGTGATGTCAACGTATTAATTAGAAGTGTTAATGAGCTAAAAGCAACCCAAATTAAATTAATGCAGCAATAGACAGAGAGCGAAATTAGCTTCAATTTCTGTAAATGATTCTGAAGTGTGCACAACATATCAGGCTGTCTGAACATTCCCATCCCCCAAAGCTAATCAAGAGCTACATTGCAATTAGCTGCTTAATTAAAGCAACACTCTGCTCAGAAAATCCGGCACAATTAAGTAATGGCTGTTATAGCATGAAGACAGACTGTATTTTTCTTGTGGAGGGGGGGGAGTAGAAAACTACATATTCTATCCCTAATGGCCTGCAGGGGATTGAGCCAGTCAAGATGTGCCAAGATGGAGAGGTTTCTATCTCACGCTTCAGTGGGGATCTTTGCTCCAGCTGGAAGCCTTGTGAATCAATGACAGTGAGGCAGATCAAACCGCCGTGCCCAGGGTTGCTAAGACGTCTGAATTGGCACTGACTGGGGTGACTGCGTCCTAATCACCAGTTCTATTTTAGCAGCTCAGTGGCTTCCAGTTGGACAGTGTGGCTCCACACTATTGACACTTTGCACATATTTCAGCAGCGGACCTGTTACTGATCTCTGTGGCTGTGGACACTGTTGTCCTTCAGTCCCTGCTGGTGTGACTAGAATCTACCACAGAGTGGGATAAACACACTTTTCAGAGCCAGAGAAAGGAGTAAAAAAACCACAAATCTGTGAAAAAAGTTTACATTTCCACACAATTAGATTATATTTATCACTAATTTAACATATAGAAGGTGCCTAATTGGAAAGCCGTGGAACAATTAGTGCCTGAAATTGGAATTGACTTTATAAGGGAATCACAAGTTTATGGTTAACCTGATGGAAAGACGCTATGAGGCAAATTATTTAAATTGTCTCTAAAAAAAAAACATAAAATGTGTTTCTTGTGAGACTAAAAAGACATGGACGTTAGGTTTAATTTGAGTATTCTGAAAAAAATCAATTGAAACTGCTTCTTCCTCATCGTAGAGATACATATGTAACTGTTCCAGAACAATACTGTTTCCGTTGTGCTTGAAAATGTTATAGAAGGAATCAACCTTTATTAAATATAAATATATAAATATATGTTTGGGTCATAAATATATGACCCAAATTTTGGGATAGAAATGCAAACTTCTTGCAAGTACTTCATGAAAATATTAATAGTATTTTGTTCAACAATTTTTGGATTACGTGTTTATTTTGCAGCTGTTTGCAAATCCTTCATTTTCCTATGAAATTTATAATGACATATATTCCAATGTTGTGCTTTATACACTTAATTTCACCACTTATTTCTAATCAGTGTGTAGAAAACTACATTTGAACCCTTCGTCTACTCGGGCAGTGTAGTATTTTTTGCTCCGCCAGTAAAATTTAGCAAATAGGTGATGTTTTTATGGATGCCCCCTTTTCTATTGTAGAATAACAGCTTTCCTAGCTCACTTAAATGGTGTAATCCATGTGATAGCAAAAACATGATCTCATATCTCACAAATAAAATGGAACAAAGCTGAGTTCAGCTGAGGATACCCTCCTCTGTTAGTGAGTTATTTACTGGTTTTAAAAGTGCCTGTGTGAGTGGTAAGCTGTGATTAACAGCCCTCTCAGAGGTGGAGTCCAGGGACTGGGGTGTAAACGCCATCCTTTCAGCAGGTGTAGGCCACAGCAGAGCATATGCCGTCAGGTAACTGAGCTGGTTTACTCTACAGAGACTCAACTGAGAGCGTTTCCCTGGGCCTGGCTTCTACTGGGAGCCAGTGTCACTCACAAACACCATCTGCCAAGAATCAGGTGTGTCTGCTCAGAGCATTTATCAGCAGGTCCAGAAAGGGTGCCATTCGCTCATAAAAAGCCAAACAAAAGAAGCTGCAACACCTTATTTTGAATTTTGTCCTCCTTAAGATTCATAAAGCAGCAGGAGTGAGACATGTCTCAGATTCAACAATGCTCCAGGATACCTTTACCTTTGCTAAAGAGAAAAGACACCAGAAGTGTTTGACGCTAAATTAGCTTTTCAAAGACAATAATTAGACTTCTCCCCTAAAGGTAAATTACCTGCTAACCAAGGGAACTCTGTTCTAATTATAGGATCTTTCCTTTGAGCCATAGCAGAAATCCTTGTTCCATTCAACAAGATGTAAAACACGCTGAAAGAATATATGTTGAGGGTGCTAAAGCCTTCAGAACACGGAGTAAATGTGTTCTGTGTGCCCACTGCTCTGCAACAACGAGCTGGAAAACTGATGGATCACTTGCAGAACTGCAATAACCTTTAGAGGATTTGAACAAGATAATTTCATTCGGCAACCAGATGGCAGCTATTGTTCCTTATGTGCATTCTGACAGAGGAGGTTGACTGAGCAACACTGGATGGGTGACAACTAGGTACTTATCTGTGCTTTGCATATATTTGCAGTTGATGTTGTGACCCTGCAAATTGATTTGTAAGACACACAGTCAGTGAAAAGATATTGAATATTTACACCCGCCTGGTAATAATACCTATCACGTCTGTGGCGGGGAGGGTTTTGATGGCCTTTGGGTCGGAGTAATTTCTCATTGTTCTGCCAGATGTAGAGCCGAGCTTCCCGCAAGGCGGCACTGTGGCTCGCAGCAAAGGGCCACAGCAAAGGGGCCACACATTTGAATTCATCGCTCGCTCTGATAGCCTGCCACTAATTAATATGTAAATTTAACATTGTTTGTTTGCTGCTGTGTCAAACTTTGATGTGATGAGTGGCTTCCGGGTTAACAGAGATTTAACAGAGATTGAGAGCAGGAGACCAGCCAGCCTTTAATCTAACACTTTATTTAAATACATCAACCGATACTGTATGTCTGCACAGCTCTAAACCTGGGAGACAGGCTAATGATATTTTATTAAGCCGCAGTAATTGAGGATCCCATCAAAATATGTAATTAAACACTTAAGCGTAATTACCCAACGCAGTAGGAACCCGAATGAATTAATTAAAAAAAAACGTCAATACATCAATTTACTTGAATTCCTTTGTCCCTTTTCTACTTGTAATAATTAACATTTTAATTGCTTTAATGTGTGATGAGTAAAAGAAATTCGGGTTTTATTTGATACCAGCAATAAAGGATGAAATTTGAGCTCACAGTAATGTATTCACAGGAAAATGATGATGAATGTTAGACACATAAAGCTTATAGCAGCTTAGAGGGGGGGAAGTAAAGTGTTTTTTTTTTTTAGAGAGTGAAAGTAGGGGGATTTTATATCATGTGTGTGTATGAGAGTGTGAATTTGCTTGCTTGCTAGGGTATATGTTCATTATCAGCAGGCTGCCTGGGTTTGATGCATACCTGGAGAGCAACTTAATATCCTCAGGCCGCTACTACTTGTCAAGCCAGGAGAAAGATACACACACAAGACAGAAGAACATCCCCTGCCCCGGTGGAGCCATTTACCTTTCGCCAAGTAGGTTCAAGATATTAATTAAGATAAATCTACCTCAATTCACACATTCTGCCATCTGCCTATTTATCAGAATTATGTTAATCATTTCTGTGGGCAGAAGAATTATTACCCATTTTGCACGTAATTTGTAGAACTAAATAATTTTGCATTTTGTTCCATATGGACTCCTTTTTCAGTGACATCCTTTCAGCACGCAGCAGTAAAATAAGAGACAGATTCATAACACTCATACAGAGCGTATGACAGCACTTTCCCTTCAGTACTTCCACAAACAATATGGAAATGTATCCAATGTAATCAGAAACAGCCTCACAGGAGTTGTTTGTCATGATGTACCTCATGCGTTTCAACAACTTTAAACAAAACAGTCATTTCATGATGATCTGTTCTGTTTCACTGGCTGCGATTTGAAGAGATTCGAGACTTTTTTTTTCTATCCATTTGGCCGAGAGATGAGCTAGTTAATTAAACTCAGAGGAGATAATTAAGATAAGATGGCTGCTTGCATCGTTCAGGTCATTCTGTCATTTTCTGGGGCAGGCCGACAGGTGGCACAAGCCTGCACCAGGTGACAGCTCAGCCAACTAAACACATCATACGATGGTTATGGCACATTTCATGGAATTCCCTAGTGAAAGACACATCTGCAGACCGGCGTGTGATGTAAATCTACAGTAAATCTATTGAGTCATTGGACCTGATGTCAGCTTTGAGTTTATGTCCACTGGCTCGCTCCAGTCAGAGTCAGGGCCTGGAAAGAGTGTGCCAGAGCTGAAACAGGGCAGATCCTCCACAAGCCAAGGACTAATGAGGGTGAGGACAGGGCCAGGCAATGCTGTGTGATTAAATTTAGATCTGGTGGGAGATCTTGACCCATGATGGCCTATGTCTAAGTGACATTTACCCAGGAGAAACACGCTGCAACTGAAGCTTATTAACCTTTTAAAGATCTAAGCACCACCGCCTGTCTTAATGGCAATTGGATTATTAAACAGACAAAATTCAAAGTGATTTGATCCGACCAAATCTGCAGCGTGAGGTTTATTTTGGAAGGTCCAGTCTGTAACGAGACATTCATTCAGTTCATACAGAGTTTCAATCAAAAGGAAATTCTTTATTATTTTTTTTTTAACTGTAAGGAGTGTTTCTAGAGAGAAAAGGTTTCGAGTTAACTGACATCCATTTGGCTGTAAGTCTGGATCATTTTCAAGGTCAAATAAAGGATCAGTTTCAAATACACGACGTAATTCCTTTTCAAATTAAAGGTCTTTCATATAAAATTGTGACTTTTCATTAAGTTATACCAGTATGTAAAACTGTGCAGGAGCTTATAGTTGGGGAAATTTTGGAATTGTTATATTCTTGTAATCTTTGGGAAAAGCTAACGATTATCTCACCCCCCACCCCTTTTTTTTCTTTTTTTTTCAACCACAAAAAAAGCTTCATATCGATATGTTGCTATTTTGAAGCCAGTCAGATTTCAAGCCAGAAATGTCCAAATTATTTATTGTACTTTTTATGGAAACTTTTTATTTTGATTCCTGCATTATTAATCTTATTTTCTGTTTCAAAAACACATATAAAAGTCTTATTTTTAGTTAAGATCAAGCTTTAACATTCCAAAAACCTCCACATAGAGCTGGATTGCTGAATGTAAAAGCAACTTAAAAGTTTCACTTTTGTTTTTGAGTAACTCAACTTAACTCAATTTGACTCGTGAAATAAAAGAAATTAGAGACCGAGCTCAATAATCAGTACAACAAAATTTCCCAGCAGCTCCCAAACTTATGTCTGTCTTGTGTGATGTAGATCCTCATTTAGCATTAGACGGCCACTTTTAAGGACTTCTTACAGTCAGTTAAGATGACCGACAAGCACTGGGAACATTAGTTCTGTGCCACAAGTCCCATACATCAACTGTCTTGTGGCAAATAAGGGAGAGGATCAACATACTCCAAATGAGGAGACATAATCCCACTGACTGTGAAGTTAAGCCATTTCATAATTAGCAGATTTTCTAATGTATGCCAGGCTTTAATGACCTTTGCAAATGAGAATGGTTGTTTGAATTTCCATCCTTCACATCGTTTTATCCCTGCCATATCTGCCTGATAGAATGAATGCACCAGTTGATGATATGCATAAGCTTAATGAACAAGTGCTCACACTTCTGAATGGGAACTGATGGACTCAAGCCAGGGAGATTGGAAATGCATTTTCACACCTTGCATATCATCATCATGACTGCAAGTGGTGTCTCTCTGACCCGTTAACAATGCATTTCAGCCTTTTCCTTCAATTAGGTACACTTCTCACTTAGATTTCTCATCAAAATGCCATTAGCATATAGTTTAGAAATATACAAGCCTTACTGAGCAGCACAACACTTTAACTATGGTAAATGACAAAATGATTCTTCATTCAGCAGCAGTCACCATAAGCAGGGTTGCTTTTATAGCTTAATTAATACTGTGTTATAGAGTTTGCATATATAACTTAAAATTAAAACTTCACATTTTAAGTTTTAAAACTGTCATATTTTATTACCATAAGAGTTTGTGATTAAAGTGGTCGTTCGTGATAAAAATCGTCAATATACAATCATTTATTTTTCAAGGTTATCAGTGTCAAATTAAACAATCTGTTTCTGTTGTGGTTTTGTTTTTCACTGATAAACTCTTACATTCAGGAAGAGTTGATCGCTACAGGTTTCCTCATACTCTCTTCAAATGGTGGCCATTTTTTTTCTAATGATTCATAATAAGTTAATTACGGTGGTAGATTACAGTTTCTCTCTATCTGAGGCTAATCCAGAGATGGCACCAGACCAGCACTGCCCCCTTCTGAAATCTGAGGGGCTCCATCTTCTGATATTTCACACAGGTGAATAAAAGTTACAAACTTAACCCACATCTCTCACAACAACACTGGGGCTGTTTGATTTTTTTTTTTTTTTTTTTTTTAGGAAATAAAGACGAGTGAAAAACAAATTCAGTTTGAGTGTTGAAGGAAAGAAATTAGTGAAGAACTAATATTTCTATAATTAAATTAATAGTTGGAATTTATCAAATAAATTATAATATTTCTAAGACATTGAATTATATTGTACATATAAGGTAGTTTGTAAGATTGAATAAGGGCTTCCAGGTCCCTTTGGGCTAAGACTTTTTTTTTTTTTTTTTTACTTCTGTCTTATGTTCAAATAAAACACTGAAATCAATCAGCAATTGAACTGAAATGCAACATGAGAGTAAAAAAAGAACCCATGCAGCATGATTTATTCTGAAGGTCTGATTCAGCTTCATCCTTAAACAATCATATTTTGGTCACACAGACTCTAAACTGTTTTATTTAAAGTTTCCACCTTCAGATTGGAAACTTGTTCCCAAACCAATGAGTGACATCACAAAATGTCAGTCTAAAGAAACACATTCTGTCCAAGAAAAAGTGTCTTATCTACAGAAAGTAAATTAGAAATACTACAAATTATGAGATCTCAGCTATTTAAAAATGTCTGTGCGAGTCACAATGTGGGACACTGTCTTAATGAGCTGAGCTACGTGATGTTTTATACATGTGGACTGGGCAATCTCCATATCTTTTAACCAAATGCTGCACTGTTCCAATTTCCCCACTGAATTTAGTATCTTGTTTGCTGTGTAGAAACATCCAAGTAGAAGGATACAGTTTTTTTTTAAATCTTAAACACAATCATATCAGTACTTTATTACTAATAAATTACAGATGTTGCAAAAATCTTGAAACAGTCTGGCTTTGTCAGATGTACTTCTGGATAGAAAAGCCTCCAAGACAGCTGTCAGCTGGAACTGTATTAAAAATAAAAAATAAAAAGAAAGATTTAACACAATGTGGTAAATCAGCTGGTGTTTTATTTTGGTAAGACATGTTTTAAATTTGAAGCTCTGGCTACAAATACGTTTCTTGAAAAATAGAGTTTGTGTTTAAACATTTCTTGTGTTCCATTTGTTACCCAATTTCTAAGAAATTGGGAAAATAAATCAAAACACGACTAATCGATTAGTTCTCTTAAAGACTAAATATGAGAAAATGGAACCAGCGTTGAGTTCAATGAAACACGCAGAGCTTTCAGACGACGTAACATCCTGGATAAACTACCGGTCCATAACAGAACTATCAACACAAATCATGACGCATCCGCACACTTCTAGTTTAAAATCTATTTAGGTTGATTTTATCAAAGACAATCACTCACTTTTTATTTTTTTAAGCTTCAACTAAAATTTTTTTGGAGTTTGGTCACTTTCAATCTTTCCCTGCTTTAAAATGTGACCAAGAAACAATTCTGGATAATATACAACTTTGTATACAAACATTCTGCAGCAGAGATGGAGACTTGTCCTCTGCTGACAATCAAATTTTATTTATAAAAGTGCTTTACAATAACTGTACAAAAAGAATAAAATAAAAATACATAAAAGCAGTCAAATCTACTTAAAAGTACCTAAAACAGTTTAAGTGACACAACACTGAAATTTGAAAAGCTCATTTAAATAGCTTCAATCTTGCCTTAAACAAGAAGAGATTTGTGATGGAACATAGCTCAAAAAACAGAATTCCAGAGTTTTGGCCACAGAGCGAAGGCGCGATCCCCCCGTTGTTTATATCTGGACCGTGGGACCACCAGCAGGTGTTGGTCAGCATAACGTAAAGCTCTGCAGGGCAGATATATTTGTGCAACATGCGTACATAATAAATAAAATGATAACATTGAAATATTTCAATAACAAACTAGAATTAGTCCTATAACATTATGAAACAATTCAAATATCCATTTTTTTTTTAATTATGTTAATGTTTTCTGCTCTCCCTTGCCTAACACTGCCTCTTGAGTCATCAGCTGTCAATATGAAGCCATTTGTTGAGCTCAAAACCACCAACAGTCATCACGGCTTTAAAGCTACCAAACTCTAATCTGTCTGGGATTTCATACGTGTTAACACAGCTCCAAACGCAGAGAGCCAACACTTCAACAACACTGCATAAATGTCTCAGTATCTGTACTAGACAATAAACAACCCTTTCAGTGTTGAGGATTTGCATGAGAAACGTGAGCATTAGTGAGCAGAGACAAGTCTTCTGCCTTTCTGCTGAGGAGAAGGAAGGCTTCAGACATGATCCTTTGTCAGGCTGGAAGGGATAGACACACACACAAGCTCTGGGTTTCCATAGATCTGAGCTCACAATGCCATAGATTAGCAGCAGCCTGACCACAGAGCTGAAATAAGCTAATTGCTTAATTAGCTGACCCAATTCCATAAGCTTCTTTCAGCATATTAACAGGAGCTATGAAATAAAATAGTTATGTTTCACAGAGGAGGTGTTTGTTTATGGAATTACAATAATGAGGATAAAACACAGCATCCGATCCATGGTATTTTTATAATAGAAAATCTGTTTGTTTTTCTTCCATAAAAAAAAGATCTCAGATGTTTTATATTCATGCAAAGCAGATTTCAGAATTTCAGCTACAAGCAACAATCCAAACATTCATTTGTATGTGACATCATTTTTATTGTCAGCAATCCAAGATTGTTGTTTTTCTTTTAAACGATTAAACAATTAAGCGCCTTCAGAAGGAAACAGTCTGACTTCCCTCTTAGTGTTTCTGAACATTTGAGCATCGAGGGACAAACGAGGGATGCAAAGGAAAAAAAAAAACTTAATAAAATGACTGAAATAGATTTACTTTTTCTGCATGCATACTACATACATGATCATTTGCTCAGCACAGGGAGTTCTGGGTAAAAGAGCGGTATTTATATGAGATGAACTCATCTATATGCTAATTCATTGGCATGTAGGCCTGCCTCATTTCTTCCATTCAACACTTATTCAACTGTTTACCTATTAGTTCTTAAAGATGCAAATTGAAACATTAAAACTAAAAAAAAAAAATACCAAACATTAGTAGCACCTCAGCTGTTATATTTACTTTAAAATTGCCTAAATTTGCCTTTTTTTTTAAAGATGTTTCCACATATTCTGTACACTTGATCCTGTTCATGGTTGCAGTGAGCTGGTGTCTAGAGGCAGGTTTCAACCTGGACAGGTAGCCACTCTATCACAAGGTTATACAACCATTCACATGCACAGTAACACGTAGGGTCAGATTAGAGTTGTCAGGTAAGCTTAATACATATTTTTGGTCTGTGGGAGAAAAACACAGTAAAGGAAACCCACACACCTCAAGGGAAGTTTATTCCAGGACATTCTTGCAGCGTTAACCAAGTCTGCCTCTATGCAGCCGCTCCATTACAGCTAGTTGGAGACACCAACTTGAAAAGAAACTACACAGTTTTCCAATTAAAATCTATTTATGACAGTTTCACATTTTAAAAACGCTAATAAATTGAGACATTTGTGAAAATGCTGTCCAAACTTTGTTTTCACAACTTATTCACAAAATATCTTGACACTTTAATTTTTTTGTAGTTTTTACTCAATGTGCAGAGAAAATGTATTTTGTGAGACTTTAAAGTTGTTCCAAATTCCACGGACACAAGAGGAAGGTGCTGCAATTCATTCAGGGAACCTGATTTTTTTTTTTGGAAATATTCACAATTTGGGAACAACAGTTGCAGCTCAGTAAGACGTTAGCCTACATTTTTCAATAAGGATGTTTGTGATGTTTCACAGATAAGCTGAGCTCACTCCTTCACTTACGTTGGACTTTATTTAAACAAAATCACAGTGGATTTTCAAACATCTAATGGGGATTAAAGTCTGTCTTAATGAGGATATTTACATTAGGGATGACCTGATGTAAAAAAAAAAAATTTTAAAAAAAAATTCAGTGTCAAAAACAAATTAAAATGTTGCATAGAGCCACCAGCCTGCCCTTATAGAAAGATGTTTGACAGATCAAGTTAAAAGTGATGACTGAATGCTAATGTCATTTCATATGGACCATGCCGGCTAAAACAGATGCAATCAGCTGTTTCGGATTCAGAAGACTGTTGTGTTTAAAGAGGACGACAACCCCTTTTCTTGTCTATGTAATTCACCAAAAATTGCCACTTACAGTTGCAAAGAGCCGGACGTTTCATCTCCAAGCTTCCTCTGGTCTTTGCTACTCATCCCATTTCTACCTCCTCCAAAAGTGCCACCACTTCATTAACCTTGCCAGGCATGAGATAAGAGAGGCAGTGCATCAAAGCCGCCTGCCCACAGAGAGAACAGAGCCCTGCATGTCGCCACTACACAGCTGCCGTCATCACACACACACACACACTCCACATCCACCACAGAAAAAAAACCCTTTTGTGTTCCAAACCATCATTCAGAAATGTTACTTCAGTGTGTATGTGTGTACAAAGATGACATTATGTTGTAAATACAATTCAAAGTACGGCTTTGTCAGACTTTTTGGAAGCATTTAAATGATAAACAACTCGCATCTCTGACCTTTAATCGCCTCAAAAATTAGATGTTAAACAGAAAAATCATCAGTATGATGAGTAACAACATCTGACTTCCTCAAAGTGCACAAGAAGGCACAGAAAATATATTAACTGAGTCACAATATTGTTTTACTTGCACCACATACAAATCTCTCTGGTGCATTTAATCCTTCTACCCACAGTTTCTCAGAAAGGAGGATATAAATTATTTTCCTTTGGTGGAAACAGCAAATCCCTGTCTGGATTCTGTTAAAAGGCTTAAAATGTCACTAAATGCCAAGGCTGAGACTCCGTCTAACACGTAGGTCTTAAAGACAAGATGTTAAAGCGTTGAAAGTTACCTGAAATTGATGAGGTTAATATTCTTATCGCAAGAAAGAGGCCTCAGAGAGAGTGGATGTTGAAAACAGCCAGGTAACCCTTCATATTAGTAGCTATCACACGGATTAGCAGTATAAACACCAATTACACATTTCATTGTTTATTCCTTTCAGAAAACATGCTACAGTGCATAAATTAAAAGGATTGGGATGCTAAGCGGGGTGTTTTCCACAACAGAGTGTCATCAAAAGTATGTATTTCTGCAAAGAAGACAGAAAAATATCCCCCAAAATAACAAGTGGAAGCTCTGAACGCTGGGTTGTAAATGAGTAATTTACCATGAATATCCTTCTCTATCCTTTTACAGCCAAATGAAATTCCAAACCACATTATATAAGCATGGACGAGCCTGTCACCGAAATTTGAAATAGAGGACAAAGGGCCACCGAGCAAATAGGTTTTTTTAGCCACCGTCTTCTGAGTTTGCTGCCAGTGTGAATCAGAGGTAAAATGCAGTGCCTTAAGTCGAGCTCTGAGGCAGCACAGAGGAGGGGAGAGTGAGACATTCCTCTATCTATTAAGACTTACGTTATGTATATATTGTGTTTTGAAGGAATTTCACTGATCCACAAAACCAGCAGGAAAGGATAAGAGTGAGTCCCTAAGACCAAGCGGTAAGCAACTGCAGAGCAGAATCTCTGGCAAGTTGAAAGTTGCTGTGCGGTTAAGGAGAAAGTCTGGCAGAATCCTGCATACCCGCTGATAACATGGTTGGATTAAGGATGTTTAAGGGAAGTGAAAATTATTCATTTGAGATGGATGAAAGCTGCACTTGTCAAGTCTACCAGTCATGGACTTTATACATTTCATTTCCACTAGCCGGCATGCATAATTTCCCCTCAATGCAAATTTCTACACACTGAATATTGTGAGCGTATTTACACCGCTCCCTTAACGCATTCTCTGACACAGTAAATGGATAATCTCCACTGAACAGGGAACAAAACAATGCAATTTTGTTTGCAGAGGTGTGAGAATCTAATTTTGTGCAGGAAAATAAACTCACGAGAGTTGGAAGAATGTAAACAATAGCTCTCATTTGAAATCCTGCTTAAATCAAAAAGATATGACGCTTTCATGCTTGTTCATCTCAGTGACATCAATAAAAATAATGCTAACAAATCCACATCAGTACGGGGCATATTTACTGATTTCAAGTCAAAATCTTGGTCTGTGTTAGTTTAGGAGCCTCATAACATCTCTCTCTCTCTCTCTGTACAAATATTATGATCTCTCTGATGAGAATAAAATCTCCAGCCTGAATGGCCAATAAATTAGAAGCACGCTTCTCGTTTACTCATCAGAGCTAATGAGGCTGATAAAATTACCTCGAGGATCATAATTACAGGCTAGTGGCAGACGCAGGAAGAAGAGGAAAGACAGAGTTTAGAGGCAAAAGGCAGCACACAGCAGTTAAATAATTACACTTTATTGTCCAGTATTCATCCAAGCAAATGTTAAACAGCTGCAAAACAGATACATGGAAATCCACATTTTTGTTTTAATTTGCTATTAAACAATGTGGATTATTAAGGATGCAGAACTGTATTGCAAATTCCACTTTTCAAAGCAGTTCAAACTGATTTTTACCACCCTTTCATAAAGATTAAGCACTTCATGGGTAATGGCATATTTTAATGAATGATGGCAGCCTGGACACAAGAGCTCACCCCTGAGGATTCCATTTCATCACACATTCACAGGATGAATTGTTTTACTTATGAATATTAATGTACCTCTAATTTGAGGCTGTTGTTAATGCTTGTCGCTAGGAGCTCAGCAAATCAGGTCCCATTCCTGTTAAAACCATGTATTAGACACCCCCCTGACACTAAGCCCTCGCCTTTGATTCTTAATTGCAGAAGTGCAAGCATTTGCAGTAGATGGGGCGCAAAGCTTTAATTAACTCTAATATCACACATTCAGTCTCGACTGTCACCCACATCACGCGTGGCATTTTGTACCAAAAGAGAAAAAAAGAAAAAAATCATCCCCAACTCTGCTCAGCTAGAAAGATTTTGTTCCAAGTTCATGATCACGATTTCATGCATCTCAAAATGAAGGATGTGTCGTTTTTGGGTTGTTTTTTTTAAAATAAAGTGGCTGCAAAATATTAATGCCAGATAATTCCTTACACTGTCTTTAAAAAAAGTTTTAATTAAAAGCATAATTTGATTCAAATCAGTTTTCATAAAGAGTTGAATCACTGAATAAACAGGGAAGTTTATAACACAGAAACATCAAGTGTTCAAGAATAAATGCAAATGACAGATATTTAAGTTTTTATTAAGGAAATTAAGCTTTTCACACTTAAAATTTGTTAATTAAATATTTATAAGTGCTGATTTACAGCAAATAGAGCACATTCTTCAATAAAACCACCAGGATGCTAAATTTCTAAACATGTTTCAAACACCAAAGAACATCCAACCAGAAGAGAAACTCCACATGTTGGAATATTTTAAAATTCGGGTTTGGAGCCCCTCCGATGCAGATAGTTGTAAAGAGTAATGTTTAATTAAACAGGTTTGAAGATAAAATGCTTAAGACAACCTATAGTTTGTAAGCTTTCCTCGGCCATAAGCTCCAGCTCTACCTAATCCTCTTTCACATAACATTATTGCATCTGCACAGCTGAACATTTTTACAGCATTTATAAAATTAGCAAAGAAATTAACTGTCTGTACTGTGGCAAATTGGATTTCTAAGTTCCTGCCTTGTAATATAGCATACCCAGGCTGCCACCTACAGTACAGCGAGGGAGAGGAGCAACAGATGTCAAAGCCTCCTCTAATATCTTCCCTACAAATTAGTTAAAACCCATTTTTAAATACTTAATTTAATTTTGGATCAGATTGTTAAAATACATAGATGCAGTGCACACACTCCAATTGGGATGTGATAAAGCCACAGTTTCAACAGCAATTTGTGCAAGTTGATTTAACAAAAGAATCACATCTTTTTAAAACAATAATATAATATATAATAATAAAAAGTGTTTTAAGATGCATTTCATAGCTGACTTTTATCCAGGTGGTGTCAAGTGTTCCTTTTAACATCTGAAGCATAATGGAGTCTTTAAAAAGAAAAAAAGTGACATGTTGCAAGTGTTGAGAATTTTGTGACAGAATTAAAAATAAAGTACAAACTAAATCTTGACCTCTATCAATGTTATGTAGGCTTTGTGAATTATTTTGTTTTACTTCATTATGGACAGCAATAGTCAAAAATTAAATTGTTCCCCTTCACCATCATTCAACCCGCCTTTTACTTCTTCGCCTGAACATCTTGGAAATGGACGATTTCCTCTTATTTTTGGTTTTCTTCACTCCTGTTTTTCCCACAAGATAAAAATGCACATGAAAATGTTTTAGAGTAAGAAATACTTATGGAGCCTTAAAATTTGAAAATTAAAAAAAAAAAAAAAAAAATCTCACCAAGCTCTTGCATCATCTTGTTTAACTGCAGATCCTCTTCCACTTCTCTGAAATTAACCAGGAAATCACGATTTCTAGTTTTCACAGAAATATAATGTCTACCATACAGCTATACATCATTCTTAATTTTTACCCATTTCATTAAAAAAAAAATAATAATCCAGGATGGATCATTTTACCTCAGCCTGTCCTCATCAAGAACCTCAACAATCGCATTTCTGTTGTCTATGATCTCCATCAGTTGCTCCAGCAGCTGTTTCTCCTGTTGTTGTTCTTCTCTTGATTTTAAATGATCTGTGGTATCAGATCACACAATTACATGTTATTTACATGGTTCTAAAAAGCAAAAATAAATAAATAATGAGCAAAGGTATGAACTTTGTACATTTCTTGATGGTAAATGTGTTGTCCTTTTCTCACGAACAGATTTGCAAGAGTTTGATTGACTGTCATTGGCTAAAGACAAATCATGATAGGCGGACAAATGCTGGCACGTCCTCCAATCAGATTCAAATATTATACCAGATAGCCCTCCCCTTTTTCAGACACTTTTAGACGGAGCAGTTCCAGACCTGTGTGTAGACTTGATGCGGGGCTACATGTACATCTGGCAGAGCCAGGTTACCAATTCTCACCAAATTTCCACAAAAGCAAATATTTGCCTTAAATCTGGGCCTTTTATCCATGACTAACAGTCTCCTTTTCTAAAAAATAGTCAAGTTTAAAATCCTGTCACTAGAACTTATTACCTGGCTTCTCCAGCAGTCTGCGAAGTTCTCCCTCCACTCCGGGCTGCTGCTGCTCCAGTTCCTGAGTCCTGGCTCTGAAGCATTCATTCAGATTCAAAAAGAAAAACAAAAGGCTTTTTGGTGACAGAAAACATCGTAGAATTCATGCAAGTGTGGAAATGAAAATCTTACCAGCACTTCAAAATACTGATAAACATTTTTCTTAATTGAGTCTTTAAGAAATAAGTTAATTGGAGTCTAACTGGTGCATGTCTTAATGTGAGTTTAAGCAACAAATTTAGTACTTACATGTAAACAAGCTCAGATTCTTTCCTTATGTACATCTGCTTTTTGCGAATGAGATTAAACCAGTCAACCATCAGCGGGTCCATCAGTATGTCCCCGTCTTCCTCTGAACACAAGTCAATGATTTAGATAAAACTGATTAATACTGTACATTAAGAATCTGGGATTTGTAGGAGTGTAATTTACAGTCACTGATGTGTCAATTAAGAGCAGTTCGTTCATTCACAGACTCTTAAAGCTCATGTGAAATGTATATGTTCTTGGTGGATGCAAGTCAGATTTATATGTTGAGTAAATAAAGCCATGCGGGTAAATTAATATTAGACTTTAATGGTTATCTTAATATCAAATAACATACAATAATCTACATATTTGTGAATCCACTAATTTTAGAACATTTCCATTAAGTCTAGGACAAATACTTACACTCCCCCCAATTTATGACCAGCAAAGAACAGTGAGCTAACCTGAGATGTGAGAAGGTTTACTAATCATTAGGTTTTTAGTCTCAACTTGGAGGACAACAGTTTCTTAATGTTGATAAATCACTGGCATGGTGTGCAACTGATGGGAAATTCTGACCAAGTTGGTGCATGCTGCAGCTCATATGTGTCATAATGGAAGAAAAAAAAATTATAGCCATGTTGACCTTGAGCAAAGCAATCAGACTCCCTGTTCCCACAACTACATCGGAGAGGCAACATCTCTGTGGGTTGGCTGTGCCTCTCACCTCATTTGGTTGGAGCAACAGTAATAGAAATGGCAGGTAATTTACCCTGCACATGCACATGCACGCACGCCTGATGTGAGTGAAGAAACCGGGACACAACTCTGGAACTTTTCTGGGATATTGCAGAGTCCATATAAATATATTAAAATGAATTTCTGTGCAAAGTCTGTACTTGATTGACAGTTTTGGCTCACACTCGTTGAGACCATTGCAGGGATTCCGAGGTCAGACACTTAACCTAGAGTGGACATGAAAATCGAAGCTTCACCAATGCGTCGTTTAGTAAAGTTGACCAAATGAATGCAAACCAAACTGCACTGGGGAAAAGCATATGGTCAGACAATGACCTGAACTTTAATTTCTCATGATTATAGTACCAATTTTGAAGTTATTCTGTTGTTTTATGGGGTTTGATGACTGAGTAAATCTGGTGTTTGACAATAGTTTAAAAAAAAAAAAAAAAAAAAAAAAGAAGGTGTAGTCATCTAAATAACAGGAAGAAAGCAGCAAGTTCTGCAAGATGAGTAAAAACAAAACATACTCTCCTCACAGCTGCGCAGTTTCTTTTCCAGTTCAACACCCTCCTTCTCCAGCTTAGCAAGGTTACTCTCAATATCATCCAGCTCCTTCTCAATCTGCTCCACTGCAACAAAAGACTTCAACACAAGTTCAAAAATAGGGTTTTAAACTTGAAAATTCAAATTGTAGCTTCTTTATTTATAAAAGCTATCCATTTTTTACACCAGTAATGCAATAAAAGCTTATTTGCAGAACTGTTAATTAATCTCTTAAGAGACTTAATGGAGGGAACTTACAGAGGGTGACCTCATTTCAGTCCTGAAGGCGTTGGTGGGTGACAAATACTTTCCCTTTTTAGCAGCTAAGGTAGATAAAACAGGATTAGATAGTCTTTTATGACAGCTTTTTTGGAAAGCATTGTCAAATTTCACTTCCTTACAGATTTTGAGTCAAAGAATTAAAAAAGAAAAATTAAAAAAAAAAAAAAAAAAAAATCATAAGGCTATGCACATGTAGCTTTGATGACCTTTAAAAACAAACAAAACAGAAACTGACCTGATGGATTTCCAGGTTTGTTTAAAGCAGTTGAAGAGTTAATAGATTCTACTGTAGGTGGTCTGAGTGGAGATTTCAGAGGTGAGGAACAACCATGTTTAAAGCCTAAAAACAAGAGCAGTAATGTCTTAAATACTGCAGGTCCGTAGTTCCAAAATTTAATAGATGCAGGTAGATTTTAAAAACAATTTAAAAAAATACACACGGAAGATTGTCTTTACAGACCCACTCCCATCACCTTGAGCCAATTTTAAATGTTCTTAGTGGTTTTTTAAATGATTATGGCATTTTTACCCAAAATCTCAAAACCTGTGCCGTTTTCTAGGAAGCAGTTTCGGCATAGCGGCAGTAGCTCATTAGCAATTTGCTTCAGTGGGTGGAACTGTTAGCGCAGAGGACATCAAGCCCCCCCATCCCTCCCCGATGTTGGGATCTGTTTACACTAGCACTACAGGGGCTTGTGGCCCACCCAGTGGCTTTTCTACATCACAAACCCAGTCTTATGTAGACCAGGTTTTTGCATCTGCTACTGAGTCACAGCGATTTCAATGCAGACATACAGCTTAATTTTCTTAAGATATGCTATCGAGCATCAGAAAAATGCAACAAGAACGTGATAACATGAAAAACAAGATTTTCATAAGAGTGGGTTTTTAAAAAGGGGTGTTGGAATGTTGTACCAATTACAACATCTGACTTTATTGACCAAAAAAAACAATTGGGAAGTATCATTACCATATTCACAAATCTAAATTTAGTTATTTAATTAGATTTGAATAATTTTGACTTTAAAAGACCAAATTACCAACTTCTGTTTTTACAGTCATGTCTTGCACTTTCAAGGCTCCATTTAATGTGTTTGAATTAAAAAAAAAAATTTGCCAAGCATTAATCCTTAATGTAAAATATACCTTTCAGGCTAAATCTCAAAGCAAATCAAGGTTCAGTTTGATATCCAGTACTCAGAATTTACTATACGAGCAGGTTCTCATTATAATGCAAAGAAGCATCTTACCACAGCTGTCAGAGGCAGACAGAGGTTTCTGGGGACCGACTTCCCTCAAGCACACAGGATCAAATAAAGCAACTCCAGGTACAGCAGGTGTTGGAGCTGAAGGAGACCTTGTTTCACTGATGGAGACATTACAGGGAGGCGTGGACATAAAACCAGGTGTGTGATCTTCAGTACAAGCTTCAGGCTCAGAAATTCTGCAATAAAAAAAGAAAAAAAGAAATAGTTTCAAATGCTAAAAACAATTGTGCATCAACACAAACAGGAAAAGGTTTTATGTTATAAAGTATGGAAATACAGATTTGAGACTACCTCACCTTGTACGTTGTAATGTTAAAATGATGAAAAAAAAAGTGAAGTAGTTATTAGAATTGAGCAGAAAGAGAGAATCTAGTGTTAAAGTTGGAAAAGGTCAGGCGAGGCACTCCTTGGGGCTCGTTAAGATGGGCGACAGAGCTAACGGCGGCACTCTGAAGCAAACAGCAGTAACAGGAATGGAGGAAACCCGAAGAGTTTGCATTCTGGGGAGTGAATAAGCTGAGAGGTCAGGCAGGTACATTTTACGGGACTTTTACTTGTAAAACCCTTAAAAACATCAAGTTTAGTGAGTCATTAATCATTGGTGAATATCAAAACACTTGCGCACACTTACTTTAGTTTTTGATCCGTTTTCACAGGTTTGAGCTTTGTTTGCCACTCCTGGTAGATTGGATCTGCTGAACGAGTGAAAACACATTTATAGATACTCTAAAATATTTTATGGGGATAACAAAAAATATTTTCAAACATGTTCTAGCTCAGGGGTGGGCAACTCCAGGCCTCAAGGGCCACTATCCTGCACATTTTAGATGTTCCCCTGTTTCACCACACCTGCTGCAGATGAACAGGTCATTAACAGGCTTCTATAGGACTTGCTGAGAGGCTGCAGATTTGAATCAGGTGTGGTGAAACAGGGGAACATCTAAAATGTGCAGGATAGTGGCCCTCGAGGCCTGGAGTTGCCCACCCCTGTTCTAGCTGCTCAAAGTGATATTAAACTGTATTCTTTGTATAATTAACCAGCAACACAAATACACATTTATGGGGGGGGAATAAAATTTGCACAGAGACATCTAGTGGCAAATTTTCAGATTGCAGCAAACTAAAAAACACCGGTTAAAACCAGGCAGCAGAAACTGCTGATGAAAGAAGATTTTGGTTTATTCCAATTAATTCTATTTTTTTTTAAATGTAGATCACTTAAAAATAAAAGATCTTCAGCTAACCACCAGCATTTGAGAAGCTAAAAACATACAAGTGGCAAACCATTGCTGTAGATTTCATCATCATCTTGTTAAACCCAGTTATATTTGAACATAAATGTAAACACTGTTCTTAAACCTGTGGCCCCATTAAAGAGGTAGAATTTTCATGAGACAGATTCACTGGTGCAAAAAATAAAACTGCTTTGATACAGTTCTTAATAAAACCACCAATAATTGTGTGTCTGACTTCAGACCGCCTGACAGTCATTTACATCCATCCATCCCAGGAGAATGACAGTTCTAGAAAAGTTCATCATTTTGAAATATAAATTAAAATGTCCACCAACAGAATGCCAAATGCACTGGCTGAATAAATGGGACAAATATGACAAAAGAGCTTTGTGTTGTGTGAATGGCAGACAGAAAGAATAGGGCTGGGGTGGGGGAGCTGGCTAGATGCCAAAAAGTGGTTTGAGAACAAGTGAAATGAATGTAGCCAAGTTTACCTTTGGCAGTTTTGTTTACAGTTGTTGGACTGGTGTCGTCTTTGCTGATAGTCTTCAGACATTGTGATTTCTTATTGTTTGTCTGGCTGTTGCTTGTTGGTCCGTCCCAGTTTCCTGCTGGACCTTGGCTGCATTTATCCTTCCTCAAACCAGGGAAATCAGAAACTGGGTCAACACAAAACCTGCATAGAGAAAGTCCAAACCATCAACCATACACCATATGCACAGTCGTTAACACAGATCAGATGAAGACAGTGCTTACCGCCTCTCTGCAGATCGGATGGTAAACATGTGTTTGTTGTTATTGTTGCAGTTTTCTTCAGCTAGTTTTTTTCCAGTCAGTCCAGCTTCAGTCTGATCAGAACCCAAGGGGACTTTTGGTTTTTCTAACTGGCCTACAGGCTTTTTGATCCCTACTGAAGTTTCACTAACTTGTGGCACAACTTGGAAAAATCTCTGTCGGGCGGCTTGTGTCTTCTGGGCCGAGGCCGTCCAGGACTCGGCCCGTGGAGTTGGACTTAGTGGCTTTAGAACAACATTAACAGGAGTTGACAGTACAGAAGAGAAATGCGGTGCTAGCTGGGTCTGAGTGGCACTTGCTGGTTGAACAGCTGAACTTCTAACTCCATTTTTGCCCTTTTCATCTTTGAAAGGAGTTTTAGGACCACTGTGGTGGCTGTTACAAACAAACGTGTCTGGATTCTTCCCAGGTTTGTAGCCTCCTGCATGAAGCACGCTGAAGCACTCGCTGCACCTAAAGGAATTTTATGTTATTCAATCTACAAAACAGGAACATCTGTATTGCTGCAAATTAAAAACTCTTACTTGAAACAGCTTCTGTGATAAAGTTTTCCTTCCACAAAGTGTCTCTGAACCAGATGGACGTGGTTCTTACATGCAACACATTTACTGTTGAGGGTCCCGTTTGTGTTGTTGGTCAAAACCACTTTCTGCAGAAAGAAAGTCAAACCAAGTAACACGTCAAGCAACTAGGTATTAAACTTACCCCTTAGCTAAATGTAATATTTATCCCAAAACAGAATTTTAAAAAAATCTGCAGTGTTTCAGACATGCTGCTGTTCATAGAATCCTATTACACTGACCTCGGCAGCAGGTCTATCCTGGACATGTAATGTGCGAGCTGTCAGGGTGGAAGGTAAACAGTTCTTGATTCCTTTTTTCGGCTCAAACGTTTTGGCAACCACTGGGTGATTTTTCTTCTCTGACGGCTCCTCCTTGGAGCCCTCTGCTGGCCTTTTCACACCTCCCACTGGAGGACAAAACCCAACAATTACTGCCAGTGATGCACCACATCACAAAACAATAACTTCGATTTCACTTTCCCCTCTTTAAACCCTTTATTTACTAAGAATTTACTCACTTTGAGGGTGTCCTTTGAAGTAGTTGTGGTACTGAGACACGTAAGTTAGAATGCTCAGCCTGTCGGGGATCCTCAAAGCCACCATATCTTCTGCATCCAATAATGCTGGAATGCCCAACCTCTCCTCTGCAACCTCAAAAGCCTTGAATTAAAGAAATAAAAATAAAGTTCTACCTCAACTGTTTAACAGTTAATAAAGTATAAAGAACAGCGTTTCCTTCCAGTAAATAGACTCCAAAAAAACATGTCAGACAATGTAATCCTCTTAAATTAGACCATCACTGATTCTGTTCTGCAGTTCAGACATTTCTAAACAAAAATGAGTGAATAATGAATAGCAGGCTTCCTGCATGGCAGAGGGAAGAGGATATCAGTGCATTGTTTCATATCAGCCAGTGGATTTAAAAAAAATGCTTAGCCAACTTCGACAATGGAACTGATTTTATGGCAAGCCAAAAACAAAACTTACAAGTCAGGAAATTACCACCTGTAGGAAAAAAAAGATACTATTCATAAATGTGTGGAGGAGGGGGAGTCGCCATGTTCTAATGTTTCAACAGATGGGGCAAAAACCTGAATAAACATGCTACTTTCAGGCCCCAGATCTGCTTTTGCTTGTGTATCTGTGAATAAGTGCATGTCAAAGGTGTGCTCAAGTGAGCCATCACAATGTGGATCGAATAGCAGACGACATTTAAAATTAATAAGTTGGAGCGCCTCCCCTGAGATCAGGTTTGTTGTGGACAAAAAGTAAGTCTTTACATACTGTCTGCAGGGCCTGATCCCACATCAGCAGGAAGCTGGTGTAACAGAAAACTAAATAATGGAGTTAAATGAGTTTACATGAATAAAAGCTAAGAGTTTAAAATGAGAACAGATAGTGTGTAAACTGTCTGGGTAATAATAATGTGGAAAATACAAAGCTGTTGCATAAATGCCAGAAAGAGAACAAATATTCAGTGTTGCTGCCTGTGCTATCCAGAGTTAATAACGCCAGTGTTTAGAGATGAATCTCAATTTTGCAGCTTGGGTTATAAAGTTTGTTCCTCCCTGTACGCAACAGATTAAAACAACTTGACATCTCACCAGTCTGTTGTTCTCAAACACATCCTCCTTCCTGAGTGAGTCATAGTCTCTGGGAAAACACAGGTACAATGAGCAAGCATCAAACCTAAATTTGGATCCCTCTGGATTTTAAATATGAAAACTTAAATATTTACTTCATTTTCTTAATTGGTTTACTTAAAGGCATTAATAAAACAGGTTAAATTACAATCTGGTATATTAAAAATATGTATAAATATGGAAAATAAAAATATACAATAATGTAATTGTTAGTTCTTAATGGAAGAGTTATAAACATCTCAGTCAAACTCCAGCATGTTGTCGAAACACTTACATCAGATCCGGTCTGTATTTGTGTATAAGCGCACAAAAAGCCATGCCGTTCCTGAAGGAGGTCGTCATGTTGGTGATGGCCACGTCTCGGTAACCTTCACACTGAGTTTTACACCACTGCTCCAGCGCCTTGATGGCAGCCATGATCCTGCGCCGCGACAAAAAGACGCTCTGAACAGTGTTCAACAAGCAGAAGTGCGCGCGTCGTGCAGGAGCGGAGCGGAGAGGAAAGACAAAAGACAAACAGTGTCAGCTTTGAGGCTTTGGCCGTGAACTGTAAAGCTGCAGCTGCGTCCTGTTTCCTTCTTTTCACCTGACTGACTGAGTGCCGGTGTGTTCTGTCACCGGCTCCCCGGGACCGACGGCTGCTGCGCGTTTCCCAACTCATTACACTAATTGGCACCGACTGTTAATTCATCAGTGGCGACAGTTGATTAAAACTCGTCCTAAATAGTAGATTAAAGAGCAATGTAGGTATTCATAATTCATGTACCTTTTCATGTATTAATGTCGAATATTTTGATTTATATACCTGTCATGTCTAATGGAGTTAGTCCACCTTCCAACAGAGCCACAAGCTTCAAGGCTTAATTAGTTTCAGGGGTTTGTTTGCAGATTCTCTGGTTAAAAATTAGGGATAATTAAATATTGATAATTACCATAAAATCATTCAAATGCTAAATTAAACTGATATAAAAACATATTTTTACTGTTTAAAGTTTAAGTTCACTTATTAACCATCATTAATAAAGGTTTGTTTGAATATCTGCAGATATGTCAATGAAATTAAACTTGAGTTTTTGTCAGTAGGCATCTTTTTTTTTTATTTTTTAGATTGCCTCTTGCTGGGGACTAATTGAGGCCAACCATATCGTTCCACTAAATGTTAACAAAACTTAATTTTCTTGCCTCTGAAGATTGTTTTTTTTAAGAAAACATGTACAGAGTTCTTCCATGACAGGAACAGCTCTATGTGTGTTTTTCATTTTGGAACTTATCCTTTTAGAATATGAGTCACTGAGCTCATCACTCTGAGCTGAAGCCTCAGACACAGAGAGTGTAATTAGTGAGCGACCACAGCTGAAACTGAGAAGAAATCCACACTGACCTCATTTATCCAACCAGGTCACAACACTCTTGAATAGTTTATTGTTTAAGTCCAGATAATAGAAGCAGAACCAGATAGTTGTGTAAATGTGAAACCATTGTCAACAAAAAGAAAAGTGGATTAAGTTTGTTTAAAAAACTAAATGCAGACTGTTTCTCCAGGCCTGAGCAGTTCAGTCTTCATGCCCAGGAGGGGGCAGCGTCCCCCTGCGCTGCTCTATCAGTTCCACTTTCCCAGGATTTAATTTAGTTCCATTAAATGTGTATGAGTTGTAAAATATACACAAACACTTAGAGATTTGAATACGTTTAACATGTAACAATAATAATAATTCAGATCAAATTTATGATGCTTTAAAGTAATAAGGTAAAACATGCCTTCTCAAAAACAGATGGAGCCTATTTTTAAGTGAGTAACAATTAATTCCCCCCACAGACAAAATAAAGTTCTTTGTATTCTATTGTTTTTGGAAAATCATAAATAAAAAAAGGCCAATAACTTTTTGATGCTTGAGTACAACAGGACACTTGTCATGTCATCAGAAAACAGACAGAATTCATGATTTCAGTTTTCAGCTATTTCCATTGTTTCCTGTGTGGACATGCGGCTGCACGCAGACATCCTGGCTCTGTGTGATTGTAACCCAAAAGGTCGAGGCTGCCATTAGTGAACTCATTTAGAAATGACTTGACTGTATCCCGCTTTAATTGTGCGCCCAGCATTTATCTTTTATCATAGTTATCTGGTAAAACGCTGACGTTCAGCTGTCACAGGAGACGCCACATCAGTCACTTCAAAATTTTATTTAAAAATATATTAAAAGTAGCTCAAAAACTGTATATAAAAGAACAAAATGATGACACGATACACTCAAAATAGAAACACAATCAAAAATAATGAGTAAGAGAAGTAGCTGTTTAATGTTCATGTTATATAATTTACTGAAGTGGATCTTATTTAACAACTTTCAGTGTTCTTTCTTAAATAGAAATTATGTTTAAAACAAAAAATTTGGAGAATAAAGTCAGTTAAAATTAAGCTTAAAGCATTTATTTTCATTTGACATGAGAATGCATCTTTATTTATTTGTAGAAATTATACAGAATATTTTGAAACAGAAGTCTTTAGATAATAAAAGTTAAATGATAAAACTCATCCTCAAACATTTAAAGAGTGTTTGTATAAGGTAATGTGGGTTTTTTTCTGTTATAATCTGTAAAACAGGAAGAAGGAACATGATCAGTCACTGAGCATGGCGTCACTTTCTGGTGTTTGTGACTGTAAGTCACCACCTGACATTTTCACAGTGCCGTGGATCTCAGCTTCGTGCTCTCTGGCTTTGGCCCTCAGCTTGGCGATGCTACAGGAGCGAAGCTCCTCTGAGCTCAGCCCGTCCGGCCTCTCCCACTTCCCCAACCTCAGGGTCACAGGCTGCTCACACACACTCAGCACAGGAGCTTTTGTCCATGGGTAGCTTTCTCCTTCCTGTTGCTTCTCCCAGGCGTCGCTGTCAGAACTTTCAGTCTGTTTGAAACTTTTGCTCCTCTCGTCGTAAGTGTCAGTACCGTCTCTCTTTCCAAGAGATCGTGCGAGCTGGCCCTGGAGTTTCAGCTGTCGCCTCATCTTGGCTCGACGGTTTTGAAACCAAACCTTAAAACAAAAGAAGGAAGGAAATGCAGTCAACGTAAACACGGAAAAATGAAGTAATCAATAATTCACAGGACAGTTCGCTCATGATTTTTATTTATAATTTTTAAAAAGTAGAAAAGTTGTTGATTTTAAGTAGGAAAAAATTTAATTAAGTTACAACATAGGTGAAAAAAGTTCAAACAATTATTGTACAATTCAAATCACTCAGTTAATTACTAAAAATTAGAAGAAAACAAATGTGTTTGTTTTGATATTTATGGTAAAAATCTCCTTCATCAAACAAATTAATTAGCATCATATACCAAAGTAAGATAAAAATTACACACAGTATATTTGTGTTTTCTCATAAAATGAACAAAGTTAGCTCTGAACTGTCACTTATGAGTCATCTAAACCTTTTTATTTTATGTTGAGGAACAAAAAGATGTTTCATGTGCAGCATGGATATGCAGAAAAATAAAATTAATCATGGGATCATTGTGTGAAGTCAGTGAAACATGACAGAAAAGTTTTATGTCTGTATCAAAACATAATATTTTCTCCATATTGTCTGGAGAAAATGTTCATATTTATAGAAAATTAAATCTTAAATGCAAATAAAACAGAAAATATAACAAATGGAACCAGCTGCACCAGCAATTAATTTTACCAATATTGTGTTTTTGTGATGCAGTAAAGAAATCTGGTGACAAACAGCTTCATTTGCACATTGGCTGAAGACCTAATATCAGTTGAATCAGTATGAAGATGGCGACTTCAGCGGGATTTTCAGAATGCCGGCTACCTGAACTCTGGCCTCGATCAGGTCCAGTCTGAGGGCCAGGGCCTCCCTCATAAAGACGTCAGGGTAGTGGGTAGTTTCAAAAGCCTTCTCCAGCTCCTCCAGCTGCCAGCTGCTGTAGTTGGCTCGTGCACGCCGTTGCTTTACTGGCCTCTGTTCATCTGGAAAGCGCAGCACAAGCACCAATTAGACAATCGCCAATGGGTGACAGGGAACTAATGGCTCTAAATTGGATAATTAGCACAGCAATCATTAGACTCGTTTTAACACTGCTTGATAATTGATTGTTAGTTACGAGCTGTTAGTCAGTCTTTTGTAAACATTTACACTGACGCTTGTCGACTGTCTTAAAAGCTGTAAGTGACAGTTTGGCGGGTCTCTGTCTCATCAGAGCTGCTGTTTTACAGCCATTTTGTCCAAAGTAGTCAGGGATTGAACTTACCTATGCTTTCTGCCAGTGGTCCAATCCCAACCACCTGGGTCGCCAGCAGCAAAGATTCCTTGCATGGCTCCGGCTGAAGATAATTCCTCAGGGATTCGTAACTAAAAAGGGGCCCCGGGATCAAGATCGGAGATGGGGAGCCCAGTCTGGTTGGGAATGCAGGAAAAAAGTGTGCTGCAGGTGAATGAAGAACTGCAGGAAAGAGAGTAGAAATCATTTGCCCTGGGCTGAACATGTCCACGAGATCAAAAGTCCAAGAATTAATGTCGGTCTGCTGAAAATGGCCCAGCTGATTTCTAGAGGAGTGGTGGTGGGACGGCTAAATGCATCTTAATATCCAGGGTGAAAAATAAAAAGCTGGGTTGTATATCCACACCTGGCTGCTGGAGCTGCTGTCTGAGTTCCTCACAGCAGGTAGAAGGTGTTACCTGGAAAGTGAAGGTAATATTTAAGTAGGAGGTGGTCTCATCTCCGCTTTCCCCTCCTACCTGGTCAGAGAACATACAAACACAAAGTAGAACAATGTTTATGGGAAAACAGAGAGACATCAACCAGCTTTACATCTTGATAAAGCATATTGTTTTCTCATTATATCTGTATTTGTCATAATGTTTCATCAGACATCTGCTCTGAACTTGTCTTTTGCAAAGCCTAACTAGAACAAGTTGCAACACCTTTGGCCCCTGAAACATCAGTGAGTAAGACTCATGGCAGCTTGATGAGTTGAAGCACTCAGAACTGCTACCTGACCAGTTTATAATAAAAAATATAAATCAACAGAGATGTCACTAAAACTGTTGTCCTGCTCTGCACTCAGAGGAAAGACCCTGAAAAACAGGTTGTAAGATAAACATACCTCGTAAAAAACCTTATGACAACGTTTATTTATTTTTAACTCCTGCTAATAACTTTGTGTTTGTGATTGATTGGTTTGAATAGTTTTAAAGAAGGAATGTTTCATTTTCTACAGCAGCTCCAGCATGCATCAAAGTTTGACACGAACAGGGACATTTTCTGTTTCATAAATCTGTACAATGTCCTAAACAGACAAATTATTCCTTAGTTTATACATTTAGTTTGGATTTATCAGGCCTCAAAGTTTGACTTAAGTGTAATTTATGGAAAAATCTTAATAAAAAGAAAAATACATGTAGCTACCAAACTAAATTGTTTAAGTACTGGAAATTTACTCACCCTTCAGAGTTGGTACCAGTTATAATTTGTGTATGAATCTCAAAAAAGAATAAAAGAAAAAAAAAAAGGAAAAAAAACGCAAAAAAAAAACAAAAAACTGAGAACCCAACAAACATTTCAGGGAAGCCATCTTTTCTTTTTGAAATTTTATTTTGTTTTCTTAATTATTTTTGTGAGTTTTGGTTGTTGATGTGTTTAATAAAATGTGTCTGAACAACAACAAAAAAAAAAGAATCTCAAAAAAGAGAAAAAGAAACATATCTAAATGGTATCAGCTAGAAAAGTTGCTTGACGTAGTAGCCTCTTCATAAAACACACACACATACACACGCACGCGCGCACGCACGCACGCACACACACACACACACACACACACACACACACACACACACACACACACAAGTGTGTTTTGCTATCCTTATGGGGACCGTCCATTGACTTCCATTGATTTTAGTAACTAGATTTATACCTAACCCAAACCCTTTTCCTAACCTTAACCATTACTGATCTATAACTAACCCTAAGACTAACTAAAACTCTATTCACACCATACCTATAAACCTAACCCCTAACCCTAAAAAGGGGAGTCCCCCTCATGGGGACCAGGCTTCGGTCCCCACAAGAACCCTCGGACCCCAGAAAGATAGTAAAAGTCAGGAAACTGGTCCTCAGGAGGTCAGAAATACAAACCCACACACACACACACACACACACACACACACGCCCACACACACACACACACACACACACAAATGTCACATGGCCCACACTATGTTTTCACAAGGGAATTAAATGATTATTCTTTTTATCATTATTATTATTAGAAGTAGTAGTAGTAGTAGTAGGAGTAGTAGTAGTATTGATGATAATAATAATAACAACAACAATAATAATAACAATAATTAAAAGAAGAAGAAAATTAAAATTAAAAAAAGACAAAAGAAATGTATAAGTGCAGGAAGAATGACCAGTTTTTGTGTTCTTACAATGCAACAGCATTATAACTGCAAAAACTTTGTCATACCAACTCTTGTTACACACAAACTTGCTGGATAAATCATAAAAAAGTCCTAAAACTATGCAAAATATTTCTTCTGCATATAACTAGTTTGCAGTATAAATATAAGCATTTTACATTTATTATATTTTTTACCATTGTTCTATCTTGTATTTAATTTCAAGCAACAGAATGAAAACGCCGACAGACACTCAATGAGTGTCAACACAACAAGATACAACACAAAAGACACAAAATAGAGACAAAATATGTTTGTTGTTGTTGGTAATAAAACTCAGTTTTTTTTTATTTTAGCCAGTCCTATTTATACAATCATATCATTTTACATGTGCATGAGTTTGTGTGTGTAGATTTGTCACGTGGAACAGCTGGTTGTATGGATGAAGTACAAGAAACCTGTTTCTATAACACCTGGCGGTCTGTAGCTCAAGCTGCCTCGTCAGCTGATGAAACACCAGGATTACAGCTCGGTAAAAACATTTACTTCCTACAATCTGCTTACATTCTTCACAGTAAACAAAACTTTAACACTCTTTAAAAACAACTAAATCAAAACCTTAAAAACCATCATTATGCAAATAGATGTATGTCTTGGCTTTTTGCAAAGTTTGAATTTGAGGTAAAGAGTCAACAAACATTTCAAGAATTTCTCCCTGTCAGATCGACGTGTGCACATCAACACACTAAGTCAAGGCAGGAAGATTATTAGCACGAGTTTTCTTTGAGAAAGACAGCTGCAGCTTAGCGCTGATGGATCTCGGATGAGACGATCATCAACACAGTCTCTGAGAATTAAACCCAGGTGTGTCAATTAATCCAGAGGTGCGTATCACCTTAACAACGCATCAGTCTGACAGCTCATCAGCTCAAGCTGTGGTGAAAACACCCAGCTGTGTGTGTTGTCACCACTGAACAGGCATGCTAAGGTGGCTTTGATCAGGAGGCCAAAACTCTGGTGAGTCACAGGCTGGTCATTCCTCTGTACGCAGAGGGGGACTCAAACTCCATCACCTGTGTGGCTCTTTCATCTGCACCTGTTCAAACACCAAACTCAGGAGGCAATAAGCCGTTTCGCAATTTCTATTTCTTTAAGTCTTAAGTTGAAACCTAAAGCTGATCTGTAGGTGAAGAGCTGATAGTTAAATAATGTTGCAGACTGTAGTTGAGTTGCTGGTCCAGACTGCTCACCTGCTTACTCTCCTCACTCTCCTCAGTGGAAACATAATATGGATTCTTTAACAAATGTAAATATACAATGAATTAACTTCATTTACCAAACTCACAATGTTTGTGCAGCCATCTCTGGTGAGTTTATTAAAATAATCTTTCAGTTTTTAATCAGCTTGCAGCGTGAGAGGAGGAGACTTAAATCAGAGTAAAATCATTTTATGGCTTTAAAAGCAAATTGAAAAAGATTTAAAGTGTCTAGTTTGAACTTGTGGCTAAATAAACACCCATGTGTTGTGACAGATGACTGAATAGCCATCTCCGAATGTCCCTGGGACACAAACAGATACAGGGATTTCTCTGAAAGTAGACCCCACCAATCCCAGAATACTATGCTTGTCCCTGTCTGGATCCTTTAATGACCACTGATCCAGGTAATCAGGGACGATATTGGTTAGAACCTGTAGGGGAGGTTCTGACAGTAGCTGCTCAAAAGACCTTCTTGTGGATAATTGAAGGAGGCATTAAGACGATATTGTTGGAGACTAATGCCGGCCATGTTGGTATTTCTGCTCTCTGAGTGACAATCCTGATCCACAGCTAAAATCCAATCACTGAATCCTTCTCAGACCCTCACCTGCAGCCACAGAACATCTATTATCTGTGGTCTTAGCAAGACATCAATGTATTGTTGCTTGCATGTTTTTGACAGGAAATTGACTTGTTTGAGCTTGTTCTCATTCAACACAGGTTTGCAAAACGTACACCTGAAATCTCTTAACCTGGGAGGTTAGTCAAGGTTTGGCCTTGATTGTTGTGTAACATCATGAAAAAGAAAATGAGAAGTTTATTTTTTCTAATAAATATGTCACAACATTGTAGGTCATCTGATATTATAACCTTTTTATCTTTTAACCTCCCCGACCTTTATGTTCTTATCAAGTGCATTTAAATCTATTATTCAAGCAAACCAGGATCTATTTATAAGTGTAACTGCTCAGTTTTGATTCCTAAACCTGAAAAATTTTGTGCTCAAAATCCTAACCAGCAAAACGAGTTTCCTAAACAAGTTTGTGTAGATTCTCAGTCAGGCAGGAGATGACAATCCCAAAATATTTTTTTTAAAAAAGGGCAACTGGACGTCTTTTTCATCTCTTGAAAATATTTCACATTTTATCCGTCCCTGTCTTACATGTTAACAACCCATGTGAGTCTAACAAGCTAATTCATACTGTGGTACTTATAAGTCTTTTAGAAGTCTTTCAGATTTCAGCTAAAATGTTTTCAAAAATGAAAAAGAAAAATTTATTTTGTCCTTTTAAAAAAAAAGTTGGAGTGTTTCCTAAACCTAAACAAGCAGTTGGTAATAACAAGCAAGTGACAAAAAAAGTTTAAGAATGTATTTATTTTTTAATGAAAAAGTAGTTGTAAACCTCCAAAATGAAACATGGAATTTTAAAAGGATTAAAAACGAGCGCCCCCTAGTGGCTGGTATTTGTTTCCCCTTCTAACCCCAAAAATGTAAATTAATGGAACATTTTCTTATTGACAATAAAATTAAAACACCTCAATAATTATATTGACAAGATGGAAAAATACTATTGACAGTCACCATTTACATTAAATAAAGTAAAATAATGATTAAAAAACTTTCAAGAGACAGTAAAATAATCCAGCTTGATTATTTTAACTCCTAAAATTGTCCTGGATCACTGGAAACCTACAGAAACACACACACACATCTTTATAGCTTAGAATGTATTCCAAGAAAACACTCAGTAAGCTAAATTTTAATTTAATTGTATGAGCTATTTATCCTCTTTTTTTCCCCCTGACAGACTTGGCTGAAGTGGATTAACTATCTGCCCTCAGTCTGATAAGATCTCATATAATGGTGATCATGAACACTGCAGATTATTATTCTTTCTCATCTACTACTATGGCACTCCAGCTCATAAAGCAAGCGTTCTGCCAAATGTCATGCAAAGATGGATGATTATCGTCAGCTCCGCTGTCATGGGAATTTGTCTGTGTGGTGTAATTTTCAGGCTGGAACAGCAATGAGCACATATTCAATATTTAATGAAAGTATAAGTGAGGCTTGAGGGTTGTCACTTATGTTTCTCCTCTTAATGACGTGTCACATTATACTTATCGGATTGAATCCATTTTAACTGCAATCACTGGTCTCATTTCTTTTTTAATTCATTACAAATTTTGGATTTTTTTTTTTTTTTTTTACAACTTTTGGCCAGTTGGTACACTGGTGTTGTACTCTCTAGTCGCTAATTGAGTATGTTGCTGTCAACTGTGTGCACGAGAATTCTATTAGTTGCAGCATGGAATGGTATAATTCAATCAACACACCTAAAATGTGTTTGTAACTTGGACAAAAAGTGTATTTCATGGCTGAGGAAGCCCCTATGGTGGGTGCCTCACTCTCCCTGGTAATAGTATCTCACAGTGAGCAGGTTGATTGTTTTAGTCCTGGATCACTGGCCATGGGATAAACCTGAGAGCCCAGCCTGCTTTTCATGTCAAAACCTTCAAGGGAAAGCGGCCACAATCCAAGAGCAATCACACTTGAGACATCAAAGTGCCAGAGAGAAGAGAGGAGAGCAGGACCACATTTTTTCCTTGCAAGCCAAGTGCAACTGAAGCGTGGAGGAAGAGGAGATGATCTAAGACGAGGGTGCCATTGAGAGGAAGACGAAGAGCAGACAGATGTGCAGGGGCAGGTAGCGGCACATCAGGGCCCCTTCTGGAGACATCAAGAAGGCTTCGCTGGTCACATTCCTGCTTGCTGCTCCTTCACTGTCCATTTTCACAATGCTGATAAAACCAGTGACGTTCTGCACGTTTATGTGTCTCAACTCGGGGAAGAGCTCCCAAACGCAAGGCCCCTACTTTACAATCACAACCTGAAGCTGGCACTGAAACTAATTAAACCTCCAAACCATGTACAATGAGAAAACTGCATTAATTGTCTTTTTCATGAGAAATACGAAAGAAACGTGTAATTAAAACTGTTCTGTAGCGACTTTTAGCAGCTATAGTTGACGACATCCACGTTAAAGGGGTGAATAAAGGCGGAGGTTGCTGACTTGTCAGTGGTCCAGTCTCTTCAACACCACTTCCTCGTTAGCTGTCACTCATCTCTGTTCCGCCTCACTGCTGTCCAGCCAATAGGATGCTGGCGCCTGACCAAGAACTCAAGCTGCTACAACTTGTGTGGTTAGTTGACTGATAACCATAAACAAGAGCTTTTTGGCTGGTTATAGGACACCGTACAGGTGGAATTCATACATCAAACAGAAGAAGAAGAGATGAGGTTGTGCAGGACTTGATCAGATTTATATGTAAACAGGTTTGTTCATAACAGGTATTAGAAAGATAAATTGATAGGTATGATGCAAAGTTTGAAACATTGCAAGTTGTATTTAAGAAAAAATCCATTCAGTCGTCCAGCCTGAATTTCTGAATGAATGTCTTTTATTAGTGAATGACAGATTCCACTGACCCGCCAGTGTGGGCATGTCTTTACCAGCTTCATGTTCTGCTATGTAACAAAACACCAGCAGCACTGAGTGCTGGAAAATGTCCTGCCCCACATCACGTCTTCAAAGAAGCTTTTGGTTTGAGTGATCGAACAATTATCACCACGGTTAGTTTACCATCAATAGAGACGTCCACTTTTCTTGTTTACCAGCACGTCTACACATTATTTAACTTATACTTCTGACTCCCATCAAGAAGTTTGCAGCTGAAGTTACTCACACTTTCATGGCAATATGGTTTCCATCACAGCTTGTCTTTAATTTGCCTGTACGACGAGGAGCAGGCAGGTACATGTCAGACCTTTCAGTTTTATCAGAATCCCAAAATTATTGTAACATTTAGCCATTTAATTTCTTGCCCACAATCATATTTGACTTGCTGAAATATTATTCCGAAAGCTAATTATGGATTCTTGTGCGTTTTCTGTTTTTAGTTTCAATATTTAACTGATTTCAGACGTTGCCGATGTGGGTTCAAACAGCAGAAATGAACTCCTGAAATGTGACACAATTCTTTGTTATTCAGGAATTAACCAAAATCTTTTATTAATGTTCCACTAAAGTGGTTCACAAAAGAGTTCAGGTTTACAGGAGGGTTTGTGACACTGTTTTTAATGGAAATGTGTTTCGACTTCTTGTAGATTTTAAATGATATTCGAGTCGGTTTGTTTCCATCAGGTAATTCTTTAAAAAAAATCTAATTGAGACTCATTTATAATAATTAAACTTCTATGTTAGTAATGACACAAACAGCGCTGTGGAAAGGAGGAACAAAGCTTTTTTGTTTTCAATCTTCTACAAAGCCAGAACAGTGTTAAGTCTCATAACTGCAGCATCCGTTTGAAAACAAACAAAATGTGAATATTATTATTATTCATTCTTTTTTCTTCTGGTTTTATTTTGATATCTCTACATTAACCTGCTATGAAGATCTGAACTGAAAAAAAAACCTAATCAATTCTAAATCCTAATGTTAATATTTACATCACAAATTAAACAGTTTTTTACTGCATATATAATAATAAATGCAATATCGTCCAATTTTTATTGTAAGAATGTAATTACTTTAGAGGGTTTTAATCCATTCAGAAATTATTACATCACTTGTAATGACACTTTGAATCCAACTGATTTTTATTTTTTTGAATATATGATTACTAAATTAGAACAATGTTTAACCAAAAGTGACCTTTCAAAATAAAAGCATGCCTGGAACGCAAAGACTGAATGATAATTGTTTTAGTCGGATGTAGAAAGGCTGTTATGTTGTTGCTTCCATATGAAGGACCTTCATGGACTCTGAGATCACGGAACTTGTGTCAATTTGACCGTAGATACCAACCAAAAACGCCTTGTGGAGTAAAATATCTGCATGTTCTGCAGAAAGAAAAGGCAACGTTAGAAAAATAATGAGTCAAAAAAAACACTTTGGTTCTGTTAAATCAATGAAAGCAGAAAAACTATACATGGAATTTAACAGCTGTCTGGAATCAGAGTTTACAAAACAACAAGATGCAGCTGTTTGACATTAATATGACTTAAGATTCTTCTTACCTTGACAAAGAAGTACATATTCTGGAAGATTCCTAAGTGCAGTTTGCACCACATCAAAGTTTCCACTCCCCATGCAGTACATGAAAGTTGGCAGGAAGTCTGTCGCCAAGCTGCGGCAAAAGGATGGAAATGAATAACTGGGAACAACTGATTGGTTTTATTTTGTGTCGTGAAATCTTTTCTTCNGAGTTAAACCTACCTGGGGTTATTCTGGATGCAGCGCAAGGCCAGACTGAAGGCCATGTTCCGACTCAACTCCTCGGATGAAGTCATGAGTCTCTGCAGATCGTTCTACAAACAGCCACGTAAACCGATTAACACATTACACACTAACATGTATAACACTGGACTTGTTCTCATGACTCACAGCGAAGTACTGTATGATTTCTGGGCTCCTCCTTGACTTCTCATCCACTTCTGTCAACACCTCCAACACATCTACAGCAGATGGGGAAAAGTCAGAATATTAGTCATTACAGGTGAAAAGAGTTGGTTTACAGGTGAAACAGCTGCAGCAGTGTGTCTCTTACCCTCCACTGCTTCTCCTTTTGACATCTTCTTTAAGTACATTGTCATATCTGCAGCACTCAGAGAAAACGGAGCAGATATGTTGACCAGTGGGAGAGAACCAGTGGACAAGTCTTCTGCAAAAAGAACAAAACAAATCACACTGATATAGAAACTGGAGTTCTTCTAAGAAGAGAATAAAAGCTGTATAACTGAAAATGAAACCTTGTGTTCAGATCTACAGCACGCAAGTGGGTCTTACGTAATCGCTGCAACTTTATTTGTTGTAAAAATTCCATCTATTTTAATATATGTGAGGTTTTAAAAACCTCCGTGAGCTCAGAGGAGGAGAAGCTGTGAACTCACCGTCTCTCTCTTCTGCTGTAACCTCTGCAGAACAGCGTTTCACTGGCAGAGTGAGACCAGCAAGCAGAGACTTCAGCTGGACCAAGTCTGGATTTTCTGCACATAAACTCCTGAAAAGAGAGAGAGATCCAAAAAAAATATATAGATATATTTCCATTAGAACTATTTCAAAGTATATATTCATCAAATTCTTTTCACAAGATCTAACTTGGACTTACTGTAAGATGTCAGAATGTTTCTGCAGATAAGGAATTGCTGCTGCTGCGTCGTGCGTTATGTAGTTTTGTGTAAACTGTAGAAACTTGTTGATGAAGACCAGCGGAGAACGACTCCTCTGAAAGTTCTACAAAATAAAACATGCACAAACATCAGATTTTAACTTGTGGCTTATTACAACAAGCTGAGGATTTCAAACCACCTGAAGGACTTTCATAAAGGACAAGAGGCAGTCCTGAAGCGCCCTCTGGTGGTCACTGTGGAAAACAAGCGGCTGCAGCAGCTCCAAGATGGCAAGAACGTTGCTAAAGAACGTCATGTGGTTTTGCTGCCGAAACTCTTGCATGTTTAGGTGAACGCGGCCGTGAAGGAGACCTGCAACCATCGGCAGGTGTCTGGAGAGAAAAAAGAAAAAAAGGTGATCAGTCATGAGCTTGAAATCTGCAACATAACCAGTGCTTATTGTCTTTAAACACACCTGAGTAGAAGAACAGGGTGTGACACAGCCAACTTCCTACAGGCAAGATTTGCATCGGACACACGACCCTCAGCAGATTTTGAGTCTCCAACATCAGCAAGTAGTGTGACAAGGCGGTGGACCAGGATGTCGAGCTGAGAATAAAGCATAGTAGAATTAGTTTTCTGTAGCATATATCAAAAAACATATAATGTTTAGAATTATTTTCTGGGCTTTTATTTTCAGACTGCTTTTTTGCAAGTCATGAATATTATGAATATTACTGTGTTCAGCAGGCGGATTGTTCACCTTGCAGCTGCTGCCATCTGCAGCCCCTCCGCTGCTGAAGGTGCCTGCAGGCAGGGTAACATGCTGGATGACCTCTGGGAAGTGCAGATAGATTTGTAGCAGCAGGTTCTGGCACCCTTTACTCATTGGACTGAAAAACAAAAATAAACAAAACGTTCCGCATGAAATCACCAAAGAAAGCGAACCAGTTAGTTGACTCTTCCGTCATACGGTAAGGCCGCAAGACCAAAAAGAAAACAAACAAAACACTTGTCCTTGTTGAACTGGGAGCCATTTAAGTGACAGTAGGTAGCTGAGCGGTTTTATGTTGCCATGGTAACCCCATCACTGTTGATCAGCTGAAGTGAGCGTCACCGATCAGTTTGTACTGACAGTATGAAACAGTTTTCCTTCAGTAGATTTAACCCACATTTATCAAACTAAATATCCTAAAAGCTGATGTGTAATCAGAGATTAGACAGAATCAAGCCGGTCTCTTTTGTTTCTGTCTACAAGCAGCATTAATTATTGTATATTAATACAAACTAGAGATATGCATAATGTAATTCAGAGGTATTTGCATTTAAGTCACTGCAGCTTGTGGAAATCCTCTTACTGGTTAAGGCTCTTGTCAGACTCACATGAAGCACTCTGTAGAAAATGAGGAGTTTATTACAGTTATGCTTTTAAGCAAATCAGAGCGACCTTGAACAAGAGTAAAGAGTTTGCTAGTTGTTCAACAGTTTGTGTGTAATTGGAATAAACACCAGCTTATCTGACAGCAAGCTCTCGCAATAAGAAAGCTTAACATACACTCAAATGTTTACACAAGGCCAAAACCCCGGACTTTCAACATGTTTTTATCCTGCCATGTTTTCACTCGCAGCTATTTTACCAGAAAGCTTAGCAGTACTTAAAATACTGTAATTCTGAAGCTAATTTTGCTTGACCTTGGCCAAAGTTTCTTCATTAAAGTGGTTTAATAAGCAGAGACATTCATGAAAGGAGGGTTTGCCTCCACAAAGAGTTGCACTCTGATCTCTGACAGCTAAGTCAGAGCAGGAATTCACAACACAGTCAAGTTTAGAGCTTCAGCCTTAATCCTCTTGCCTTCATTATAATACACTGAGCTTTTAAAGAGATCACAGTGCAGACGACTTCTGCTGGTTTTAATTTCACACCAATAGACCTAATTATCAAGTTTTCCCTGGTCCAAAGCATTGTGGGTGACAGGGGAAGTCTAAAAAGTTCATCTGCACTGGGAAGGAAAATCTTGTGCGATTTAGCTGAAGTCTATCAGTGTAACATAAAAAGAAGAGACAGTATTTGGGGTGTTTGAAGAGAACAATACAATGTATCAGGACGGTTAAAGACAATATGAAAAACATTCAAAACAACAATCCTTCCAACTCAAGCAGCTAGATCTTATTTTTTCTTCCGTATTAGGAAAAGTTGTTTTTTATTCCACCGACAGACTGATTCAGGTTTTTATCACCACTTTTACGTTTTATTTGAAAATATGAAAATAATCATCTGTATCAAACGATGGATGTTATAATAAATCTAAAACAGATCCAGCTTTACCTGTCCTCCCATTTGCTGGTGCAGTTGATGATGTATTCTGACACCTTCTTAATGTTTTCCAAAGCTCCATCGCAGTACGAGTGAAGGAGGGGCAGTCTGGACTGGATTAGGGAACAGGAGGCCTGGTCCAGGCCACTTTTACCTTCACGGGCTGATTTAAAACTGTTGAGTTCGGACTCCGACAAGATCAAATCCACCAGACTGATGATCTCTTCTGAACTCAGTCGTAGGACAAACTTCTCTGTTTTCTTCTGAACTCACAAAGAGGAAATCACCAACAACATCAGAATTTGCTTTAATTTGTTCTAATTAGAAATAAAAAAATTGTGACAACATTATGGAGAGAATTTAAAGTTTTGGTTGTACTTGAGGGATCTTCTGATCACGTCCTTGCCAAATTCTTGGAATGTGGCTGCACGCCCAGAGGAAGTCCAGCGCTGATGACGGATCTAGTCTAATAACAAAAAAAAATAAGAAGCAAGAATTTGAATCACTTTCAGTGTGAGATTCGATGTAGAAGAGATGTTTTCGTATGAAATACTGTACTTGTAGTCTCTGTGCTTGCTAAGAAGAGCACTGATGCACTGCAGCAGGGTGGACCAGTTTGACTGATGTGTAAGTAGGGCCAAAAGATAAGGTCTGTAGGCGGGGGTGCCTCGCGCCTGAAGCAAACAGTAAGAACAGATCACTAACACCAGTAAACAGGAGAAGATCACTACTTTGAGATTAATTCTTACTTTGTTGAGGGAAAAAAGCAGCTTCTGCTGAAGGTCGGGGCAAACTGAAGTAACCTCTGGGTCAAGATGCTCCAGCCAATCAACCAGCAGCCCCGAGTTCAGACCGGACTTTGTTACTTCAGAGCCACTAGAAAATGTTAAACTGATGGGTTAGTCTGTTAGAAATGTGTATTTCAAACATTATCGAAGCGCGATTAGCTAAATGTGTTCGATACAGTGTTATCTGAGCTTATTCCAGGAATTACATTCTGCAATGAAGCGCTGTAACTTTCTGTTTGTATTCCTGAAATTAGCAGCAGAATAGATAACAACAGGTTCCTGTAAATTTTACAGCATTTGAATTCGAAAAGCCAACATTAAAAACAATCAGTCCTTCCAGAAGACGCATGAGATCACAGACATCAGGCGCCGGTTTGCTATTTCTGTCCCAGCCGGGCTGTTTGTCATCTGGCTCATTTAAATATAAACATTTTCTGAGTGAGCTGAAACAGAAACAGCTCTCACCTCTTCATGTCTGCTTCCTTTTTTATTGCTCGCTCTTCACTTTCCTGCAGAAGCAAAGATATCACCATGGCAACGGGGCCAGCCGTCCCGTTCTGAGTGCCGACGGTCATCAGCAGAGACAGTAGCTCCTCCACATACGGAGACTTCGCCTCCATCAGCCCTTGCAACACTGAAAAACAGTTTGTGTCAGTTCAATTAGATCCGGGCTTTAACACCTAATATATACACATATACACTCACCGGCCACTTTATTACACCTGTTCAACTGCTCGTTAACACTTAATTTCTAATCAGCCAATCACATGGCGGCAACTCAGTGCATTTAGGCATGTACACATGGTCAAGACAATCTCCTGCAGTTCAAACCGAGCATCAGTATGGGGAAGAAAGGTGATTTGAGTGACTTTGAACGTGGCATGTTTGTTGGTGCCAGAATGGCTGGTCTGAGTATTTCAGAAACTGCTGATCTACTGGGGTTTTCACGCACAACCATCTCTAGGGTTTACAGAGAATGGTCCGAAAAAGAAAAAATATCCAGTGAGCAGCAGTTCTGTGGGCGGAAATGCCTTGTTGATGCCAGAGGTCAGAGGAGAATGGCCAGACTGGTTCGAGCTGATAGAAAGGCAACAGTGACTCAAATAACCACTCGTTACAACCAAGGTAGGCAGAAGAGCATCTCTGAACGCACAGTACGTCCAACTTTGAGGCAGATGGGCTACAGCAGCAGAAGACCACGCCGGGTGCCACTCCTTTCAGCTAAGAACAGGAAACTGAGGCTACAATTTGCACCAGCTCATCGAAATTGGACAATAGAAGATTGGAAAAACGTTGCCTGGTCTGATGAATCTCGATTTCTGCTGCGACATTCGGATGGTAGGGTCAGAATTTGGCGTCAACAACATGAAAGCATGGATCCATCCTGCCTTGTATCAACGGTTCAGGCTGGTGGTGGTGGTGTAATGGTGTGGGGAATATTTTCTTGGCACTCTTTGGGCCCCTTGGTACCAATTGAGCATCGTTACAACGCCACAGACCTACCTGAGTATTGTTGCTGACCATGTCCATCCCTTTATGACCACAATGTACCCAACTTCTGATGGCTACTTTCAGCAGGATAATGCGCCATGTCATAAAGCTGGAATCATCTCGGACTGGTTTCTTGAACATGACAATGAGTTCACTGTACTCAAATGGCCTCCACAGTCACCAGATCTCAATCCAATAGAGCATCTTTGGGATGTGGTGGAACGGGAGATTCGCATCATGGATGTGCAGCCGACAAATCTGCGCCAACTGTGTGATGCCATCATGTCAATATGGACCAAACTCTCTGAGGAATGCTTCCAGCACCTTGTTGAATCTATGCCACGAAGAATTGAGGCAGTTCTGAAGGCAAAAGGGGGTCCAACCCGTTACTAGCATGGTGTACCTAATAAAGTGGCCGGTGAGTGTATATATATATATATATATATGTGTATATATATATCGAGCTTCAAACTGCTTTTATTCCTCCTTTCAATTAATACCTTTGCCAATGAGTTCAGCTTCTGCGTTGCATCTCTCTCCAGCTTTCAGCATCGCTATGACGGCTCGCAGTGGCACCTCAGTGTCTCTGCGATAAGCCAAAGCCTCAGCCAGGTGGATAAAACCTGTACGAACTGACAGGAAAACACGCTTATATTATTCATTTTTCATGCAAAAATAATTAAAAAGATAGTAAAAACTGTTACGGGGGGGCTCACCGTCACTGTGTCTGTGTTTAAGAGTGCTCTGACCAGCAAAGGATTTGAGCAGAGTCTTCAGCGGTCCCCCCTCTACAGCTGGATTGTCTAACCACATTAACATCTCAACAATGACTTTGAGGAACAGTGAGGAGAAAGCAACATCCTGGGATACAAGACGCTGGAAAGAACAGCAATAAAACACAAGCAGAGACAAAAATCTTAAATCTGAGGTGATTCATAAGGCAGGATTGATGTTTATCTGCTGACTGTTGGCATGTTTTACCTGGTAGAGGTGAAGCTGACGCATCAGAGGACAGGAGAGAGCATGGCTGTGGTGCATTGACATGACAATGGACCCTGCATGTGCAGACGTGAGCAGGGCTGCAATGGCTTGCAGCAGACAAAAGGCCAGACCCCCCTGCTTTATCTGGCCTTGCTTGGCTCGCATCAGTTCTTTAGCCAAAGCCTGCTGTAGGGCCAGGGACAGCTGACTGGGTGGGGGTCCAGGCCAGCGAGGGTCCACCTTCGGGGGAAAAATCTGTGAAAACAGAAAAGGACAAAACCAGCTGATTTTACACTAAAAGTTACGCATTGGGATCTGAAAATACATTTATTTAAAACTGTTTGCAGAAGTTTAAATCACCTGTTTCCTGAAAAGAAGTAAAAAAAAGATAATTTACTGCTATAATTAAAAAGCCACAGAACACGTTACCTGAAGCATCATGCCAGTGAGATCATCCTCAGGTCCAACTGCAGGAAGCTGAGCAGCTGCTCTCATCCTCACAGAGCTGTTAGGTGTTTCCACTGTAACTTTGGCTTTAGAAGTTTCCAGTGAATCTGTCAGGAGATGTATCACAAAATATATGTATATATGCACAAATATAAAAATAAAATAATATTAAACCGATGGAAACTGCGTGCTAAAAAGTCACTAACCTCTATGAGAGGGCAGAGATGAGCTGAGTAAAGTGTGGAAGGTGTGCCCCCCAGTGGCACCTCGCTCATGCTGCACCTCAACCAAGTGAGCCATGTAGTCTGTAGAAGGAGAGTAAACAGGAAGATCAATGTAACTAAAATCATTTTGAATGTTTCAAAAGACAAATATTTTAAGAAAAACGCTCACGCTTGTCCATGATGTTTTGCTCCAGTGCCTCAGTATCATGAGAGACCGCCTGATCCAGGTACTGCAGAAGTTTACTCATGCTGGAGACTGGAATACCAAAAGACTGAACAAACAGCAGCAGCTGTTGAGGCTCCAGGTCTTGTAAAGCTGAAGGAAACACATTCATTACTTCATTAATAACTAGTTTAAATACACACAGTAGTTTTTTTTCCTGTGTAGAATAAAACTGTACCTGCATCTACTAATCGAGAGACCTCTGATCGGATCATCCTCAGTTTTAACCAGTCAGGCAGCAGAAGGGCCTCCTCTGAGGTGTCAACCAGGAAGGCAGTTGGTAGAGGTTTCTTTTCAGGGAACCAAATGTCCAAAAGAGCATGGAAATCACTTTCCCCTGTAAAAACACACAATGACACACAGATTCATACACCGTATTTAACAATGCAAACACTAAAGTGAACTGGACTACCTTTGGGTGGTCCCAGCGTCAGCAAGATGACCATTGCATGGACCACAAGAATGTGCATGGTAGCAGCTTCCCCTGTGGTCCATCGCAGAAACACTTGGTCCTGAGATTCTGACTGGAAAAAAAAAAAAAAAAGAGTTTGACGGTTTGTCATTAGTTTCCCATCAGTTCCCTCAGTGATTAGCTCATCGCTGGTACGTACCCAGCTGTACAGATCTTCACCCTCTTTGGTTTTCCTCATCCTCTTGATGTAGGTAGAGAAGATGGTGAGGAAAGCAGAAAGCACAGCATCAGACTCAGGTCTGCTCGAGTGTTTGGAAAACAAACTGTTCATGATGGTGGAACGCTCGACGATCAGCCGAGCAATGTCCTGTGAGGAAACAGACAAGCCAAAACATCTATCAGCGCTGCTCTGTTAAAAAAAAACTGGTGCTGAGCTACATTTTAGCAACTTGCTGAGATTACCAGCGCAAGGTCATTATGAGCAGCTTGCTCCTCCACTGGTGCATGCTGGGAAAGGTAGATGAGGTAGGCACTGATGGTCTGTGGATCTGTTTCCATGTGAATGGCCTTCAAAATAAAAGATAAAATCTGAATTATCTTAAAGACTTTATATAAAAATGAAAGTGACAACTCATTGTTGAGAGACTGACTTGCTGCAGGGCTGTGGAGGTCATGCCCCTCACACTGTCAAACAAGGGGAGTTTTGGAAGGTCTTGCAGCAGCCACTGGTAACCTGGCAAAAGTTCAGCATCTGCAGAGTCCTCCTCCATGGGCTGGTCTCGCTCCTCTCCATCTTTCAAGCCTCCTTCACTGAGCACCAATGACAAACCCTGCACACAAACATGTCACATGTTTAAACTCATTTTCTATCGTAAGTTTAACTCTCTCTGCATTTCTTTGGTACCTTCATAGCCAGGACTCTGGACGCCACTTGAGATGAGCTGAGGCGACGTAGGAAGTAATCTAGAACTTCACATGTTGTCTGTTCATCAGCCGTAGGACCCAACAGAAGATCCTGGAGCCGTCCGAGCAGCTGCCTTTGCTTTTGTTGTCGCTACCAAAAACAGATAATAAATCAAGATCAGTTAGCAGCCTGCAAGCACTGTTTTGTATAAAGATGCATTCATTTAATATCTCTATAAACTAAGTATAAAATAAAAAGACAATAATGAAACTCGTACTTGTCTCTTCCTGGCCTTCTGCTCTTTGCTCTCTCCCTCTTCATCATCCTCTATGAGCATGCTGTCATCTGCAGCATCATGCAGAAGAAATTCACACAGGCACTGCACTGGAAGCACATCCAAGGACCCCTCACTGGACTGTACCAAGTCAGCCAACCAAGGCATGGACTGTGAAGAAGCCTGTTAAAAAGAGAAAATGTCGCACCCTGAAGTAAATATAAACATCAGGATTTAGTGGGATGCAGACAGACAGTTGTACGTGGTCCTCAAACACCAACATTTTGCATATTATATAGAAAAAAAAATCCTATTCAAGGTACTTCAGTAGTTCAGTCAAGTTCTGTGTTTACTTTATTATGAAATTTGAGTCTGAGCAGAAGGATGTTAGAGAGGAGCAGCTGTTTACAGAATCAGCACCTGTCTCTGGATGATGTTGAGAAGAAAGTCCGGGTTGCGGCTGCGACAGAGAAGGTGACCGAGACGCAGAGACTGGTTGAGACTTTTCACCTGCTCTTGGACCTGAGGAGGAGGTCGACGAGGTGGACCCCTAAAAACAAGCAATATCTATAATGACTCCTGAAATTAAATTAATTCTCAAAAACGTCAACTTTCAAAAATAGGATGAATATCTTTCGGTATCTTACTGCGGATCCAGGCTGGTAAGCTGAGACAGCAACAAGCTGTTGCTCTCTGTGATGGTCTGTTTGGTGGATGCTGCAGCTAAATGGCTCTCAAAAGCCAAGATCTCCTGCTTCTCTCTTTGGGAGATCTGAAGCTCCCTGTTGATCATCTCGGTCTTTGTGTCCTCATCAGTGATGGTACACGGAGGATACGTGTAGTTACTGTGACAGCAAAAACACACGCGTGTTAGATGTGGTTCACACAAAAAAAAGGTAAATTGGCATTTATAACTGAACTTACTTTGTCATAACCATCTCCATGAGCATTTTTAAGGTAGGATAACCATCCCAAGCAGTCAAACCTGAAGAAAAAAAATGTTGGAACATATTATTTACAGCTTGAACACAAACAACGGTTTATTTAATGCATACGTGTGGATATAAATGTGATTGTTGTACCTATCTTCTGAGGATTAAAGGAAGCCACTACTAGCAACAAGAGCCATGCCTTCCAATAAAGAGTGGATATTGCCAAATTTGGTGGCTGGTACCTTAAACATTAAGATTCATTTGTTATTTTTAGTCTGTATGATCCATCAGTGGTTTTAAAAGCCATTAGAGCTCGATGACATACCCTGCTGGCAGCTGAATGTTCTCTGGGTGGTGGTATGTACACAGATTCAGCACAGCATCAATGAGCTGGATCCGCTCCACTTTCAGAACCTCTAGATCTGTTTAGCAAGAAACAAAACAAACCCCATCACCTCCGTTCATACTTTCCTATCATTATTTAACTAAGATAAAACACAAATAAAAAGTTTCCTCTTTTGCGCACTGAAGTGTTTATGAAACGGTAAAAGTCTGTGCCAGAGCGTAAAATAAACACTGAAGACTGTGATCGTAAATAGTAGCAGCTGGAGCGGATCCTCACACACCGTCAGACTGAACTGCGGCGGCTCTTTTGACCAGGTGATCGGCGAGCTCCATGGCATCTGCCGGGCCCAGAGGCAAATCACGTGACAACCCAATGACCAAGATGCGCATGAGTGTGTCTTCAAGCAGAGGCACTTCAGAACAAAGACGAAGGAAGAAACTGAGACACAGAAAAGACAAAATGATTCATAAAGAAATTGTTTGCAAATAAAAATTCATTTACAAATATGGAAAGCAAACTCACTTCCTGTCACTTTCTGGAGGCCAGTTGTCCCACTTGTAATAAGTCTCAGGCTGCTCCGTGAAAAGCACTTTGTGAAGGCTGCAGACATGATGAAGATAAATCAACAAAATATAACTAATGTCCATAACTGGACTGTTATAAAATCAAACCCACTCAGCTACTCACCAGTGAACATAGTCTTTAGCACTGATTTTGCTGATTGTAGGAACCACAGTGTGAAGCCACCAAACAGCATCTCTCTGGATAGCAGCTATCTGATTCTGAAATGACCTCAGGACTTCCAGGTCTAAAAAAAAAAAAAAGATCATTTTTAACAAAAGTTAAATGCCCACACCATAAACACATCATTAAAACAAATATACAACACATACTTTTCTTCTCTCCTTTGTCCCATGCAATGCCAGCTTCTTTAACTTGAGCTGTGATGCCCAGCATCATGGAGACGGTGAGTAAATCTGTCACCTGGATCACAAAGCGCTCCTACAGGAGAGATGATGAATGAATACATGAAGAAAACAGAACGTATAACTGAGCTGCGTTTATGTCCGTTTACTTTGAACTCCATCTCCACATAGCTGGCCTCTTTCCTCTCCTGCATCAAACCAAAACAAAACGACTGGAAGTTGATCTCATGTTTCGTCTGCTTGATGATCTCTCTCAGCAAAGCTCGGGAGGCTCGGAGATAATCATCCTTATTGGTTAGCAAGTCCTGGAACACCATCGCCAAGAACTACAAATTCAAAGGTATGAAATGAAAGTTACTTCAGTGGAAACCAGACTGAGAGTACATTGATCAGATGGGTGTAGTGTCACCTTTGGTGCTTGCTCGGGACTGTGCTGTAGCACTGTGTGCAGGACCTGCATGTTGTTAGGGTTCCTGGCATTAGAAAGCTCATTGAAGATCACCAGCTTCACCATTGTGCCCAGATTGTCTCTGTGTGCATTTAGCAGCTCTCTGGAAAACAGCAGCATCCAAAGCACAAGCTGACATAAGTAACCAAATTACATAACAAGACTGAAGTACGACAAAGAGTCTGACGTCACACACCTGACACACAGCATATAATGGTTGAGAAGGACTTTAGGTTTGAGTCGGATCTTGATAAGGCTGGAGATCACCTCCATGTCCTCTGCTCCGTGGGTGTTGCAGTTCATGCACAACGACATGAGGAGGTCCTGAGCCGGACGAGTCAGCTGTCAACACAAAAACACAGAATATGCTTTATAAATACTGCATACACATACATGTACTGAGTGGTATGTGGAAGGGGAAAAAAGAACACCTCAAATTAGCCAGATTTCATGGTTCATGGAATCCTTAATATCTCCCCAATTCATTTTATTCAATTTATTTATTTTCATCTAAAAACTGCAGTTTGGTCTTTAAGTTAAAGCTTCAAACCCAGATTTTATTCCGAGGGGGGACTCACAATATAAAACTAGGTAGTTGAACAGGGATTTCAGATGTTTCCACAGCAATATTTTAAATAAATGAACACACGCTCAAAAGCGAAACCTTCCATGTGTGGGACATAAATTTTAATGCTTATTTTTCAATTGAAACCAAAAACATTTTTTCCAACAAATACTCTGTTTAGTATTTTTCTGTGGTAAAATTCTCACCTTTGGGTTCTGCAGCCACATCTCCAGCCTCTGCACAGCCAGGTAACGGGCCTCTTTGTAGCCACACGTGGCTGTGAGCAGACGAAGTAGATTACGGGACACATTGTCCATCGGCTGCCTGCGGTTCAGCTGATCCCTGAGGACATCCAGTACGTAGTCCTCCACACTCTCTGCCAGCTCCTCGTACCTACAGTTTGTCCATGGGTTGAGGGAAAAAAAAAATATTCAACATTCATTATTAAAACTGTGAAACACTAAATAAATAAATAGATTTATAAATAAATGTATACCTTGGCATAATCTGCCCTTCATCCTCAGGACTTAGTTTTTCTTCTGCTATCAGAAGTTCAGTTTGACTATCATCTTCATCTGGGATTGAGGGATGAGGGCTGTTACCTAAAGGATCCAACAGCAAAACAACCAATCAGCATGTGATTAAAATGCTACAACTTCAGACAAATCAGAGCATCTCCACAGTTTACTCCACCTGCGCTGAGATCTCCAGCAGTGCGCCCGGTATCAGCCTGCAGCAACATACTCTTTGGTGGCATCTTGGTACTAAAAGCGGTCTGGATGTTGTCAACAAAATTCTTACAGTGAGAGCTGTCAACCCAGATTCGCTCACCCAGTGAATCCTCAATGTACACCTGAATATAAACTTCAGATGGTTATTTGTATTATAATCTTAAATGAGAGAGAGAAGGAGACAGATTAATAATCCGAATACCCTTACTTTGACAAATATCTCGGGCCAGTTCTCATCCTCTTCATAGGCTGCCATGAGCAGATTACAAGCCAGAACAGACACCAGGCTGTTGCCTTTTGCTTTAAAGTTAATAGAAGCATCTCGACGCAGGAGGCTGCACAAAGCCTTCAGATGAGAGTGAGACAGGTTAAGAATTTGGTTCAGTTTTATCTGTAAGACTAGTTTGAAATTAACCACATTTGACACCAGAATTATCATTTTTATTGTATATAATGACTCTTTTTAATGGTAATTAGGGCAGAGCCATATCATACCTATTAAAGTAATACTGATACAATGTTGAATGATAAGAACATGAAAAATTGTGATAGAATATGGTTTAATAAGTGGGATGCTTACAGAAATTGACAATTTTTGTGTAAGTTTTAATTATTTTATTTGAGTGGAATAAAAAAATGTGTTATGACATTATATAATTAGTCTCTATACAGTTATTTCTTTAGAGATTGTGTATCCAAACATAACAATACCAAAAGTCTCACCTCAATAATTCCTTCAGTTGCAAAGACGTTGGGCTTGATTTTGGCAAGGAACATGAGACTGAGGTAAAGTGTGATATCAGGTTTGGCTCTGTTCATTTTCAGTTGTTTTACTGCTCCACATAGCAATCCCTCAATGCGGTCATCATTTCCCTCCGACTCTGCAGCTTCGATTTCATCCAGCAGGACAGCAGGTGACACTGACAAAAGAGTTGTCTGTCAGAAACTGGACGTTTGAAACAATTTATGCTTTACATTTGCAAACTTTTGATAAAAAGCTGAGTGTTTACCTTCAATAGGTACCACTGACGGCTCCTTTATCGAGGGTGATATAGCCCTCTTGTCCACTGCTGCTACATCAGCTAGGCGTCCCAGAGCACTGACAGGGGGAGTGGTGGATAGTTTGGACCGTTTGGTAAGGTTGGACAGACCCGATGAGGATGGTAGAGTAGAGGGGGGCTCTCTCTTACGGTCAGCAGGCAAAACTGTGGATGCTGGTTTATGGAGGGCGGGAGGGGGTTTGGGTTCTGCAGCCTGGTTCTTCGATCCGAGAGCGATGAAATCTCCTGGTGGAGGATGACCTGAGACAGCCGGATGTCACAGCTTCATTACTCAATGATCACTAGAAGTTTACATTTAAGATGCTTTGTATTTTGTCTAACCTGATGGTTTCGCAGCACTGGGGCGTCTCAGAGTTGTGGGTTTTGCTCGATTCATCTTTCCGGATAAACGCAGTAAGTCAAACAGCAGAATGATCAGGTGACATTACTTGATTAAGAGGAGCCTTTGAATAAAAGCACAATTTTTACAACACATACTTGTCAACAGCTTAGCATTTTAAACTAAAACTGGCAGAGACATATGTCCGATCATGTTAGAATGCCGGACTTACTGCACCTCCGTTACACTCAACTCAAAATAACAGGTTAATAACAACATGCTTAATAATGCTAGTATTTAGCTGTTAGCAACTTACGCTAACTTTCCAGGATAATGTTTGGCTTTAAAAGATTACAAGCGTAATTTTTTAAGTAACTTAAATTAAGATGGGCATTTAAAACATATATACACCATATAAAACAAACAGATGGTTGCATGAAGTAAGCATTTCACATAAAAATTCACCGTCTATAAAAGAAATACGGAGGACTACTGGAATGATTTCTTCTTCGTCTAATTGTTTTAAGTAACTAGCGAAAGCACAAATACTGCCACCATGTGTCGAAATGTTGTAACTTAAAATGAAGATGACGCAAAACAGCGTCCTACTGTGTGTAATTAATGTTTTACTCTTATTGTTCACTGGTTTTGTGTTTAAGTTACTTTAAAAACCCATTTTGTTAGTGTTACTATTTTAATGTGTCGTGGAAAGCTAATGGTTGGGTGATGCGCTTGTGTCTGCTCGTAGTCGTAATGTGAATCTTTAATCTTTAGTCATTTATTCACTCACACATTCAAATTAATTAGTGTGTTTGTCAAAAACGAATTTATATTACCAACCAAATTAAAGTTTAAGAGTGTTTCAAAAGTAAAACGAACTGTACTAAAAGAAAACACACTGTTCAGGATCCAGTTTTGAAAGGAATCTGTAGAGTTTTACTAGCAGCTTGTCGCAAAGATACAAATTGTTTCCATATATACAGTGCAGTATTTGAAAAGTACAAAATAAGACCGTTTAAACCTCATAAAGACGTATTAGCTGAAAACTTGACACAGCAGAAGTGAAACATCCTGTATTCAGAACGCAACTTGAAAATGGCTGAACTGTCCCTTTAAGTGTTTTTCACGTCAACACGTATCAAGTATTTCTTTGACGTATTTACTTGCAACAACCACTAGGTGGCATTTTTGTCTTTTCTGTCTCTAAACATGTTGTATCCAATATTTTTCAGTCATATTGTCGCCACAATATTAAAAAGTCAAAATGTGATTGTTAAGCTAAAATTCATTTGAAGAGGAACTTTATGGACACATGACTGTAGATACAAAACTCAGACTAGAAGCCCAGCATTGCTGCAACCAAACTCTTGATTCTAAAAACTTTCAGAATTCCTGACGCCAAGTTGAGGAGTATGTGAAATGCAAATTCAAAGCACAACACAAAAAGCAAACTATTTAAAATTTTTTTAATGTTTTATCTTGATTTCATATTTTGTGTTTTGTAAAATCAAAACTTCTAATCCTTTTCTCCTTATAAAATGTCCATATTTAGTCCCACCCTTGCTCAGTGGCAGCGAACTGTTCATTCCTTTGGCATTGCTCAGCTGTGACATGACTTTTGAGTTATTTAAAAAAAAAAAAGCTTATTTTCTCCCTTCTGAATGATAAACACTCTAATCATTCTGTTTCAGCTTGCTGCCTGTGTAACTTTTATCCTGCTCATCAAAGGGATTTAGTTTAGTGAAGCTGCAGGATAACCTGCTCCAGCTGCTGCTGTCACTGTAACTCCACTGTGTTCCCTTCCTCTGCAGCTCTCAGCTTCCAGCTGGTTACGTAAAGTATTCTCATATGGAGCACATTTTGGTGAAGTCAGTGGAATGTCCAGTAAAAGCACTAAATTAAATCTTGTGTCATATGGGGAGTCTAAAAATGTGCAAAAACAAATTTTGAAGTTTTAGAATGACATAGAGCTCAAAGAGGCGGCTGTCAGTGCATCTGCAGTGAGTTAGTTGTGGGGGGGAGACCACAGTTGAGTATTTTTACACTCTGCATGGCTTATTTTTAATACTCTTAGCTCAGTTTAAACATTCTTGTGTCGTCAGTGTCAACCTTTTGCTCACTAATAACTGAGAGCACTTGGAAGAAAAAAACGATCCCCTTACAACAGGGGGCCTCTTTGTACCAGATCAGATTTCTAAGCTCAACAGTCTGACTCAGAAAGAAAAAAAGATTAGTGACTCAGTGTTACTTCCTGTAATCCAAAGCAGCCTGTAAAAAACACAGACCCCACAGCTAGAAGATCTAACAAAGACCCTGGTGAATCTGGTGCTCATTGTTTGCTGTTTTTCTTGTGTTTCAGCTCAGCTACAGTGTGTTTGCTGCAGGCAGATAAACAGTAATGAGTTTGTGTTGAACTAATGAAGCAGCTGGACACCTGACTAATTCAGATTATCACATATTTTCTTGCAGAGTTTCCATCAGGAATCAAAACATTGTTTTTCCTAATTTAATTAATTTATTATGACATACATTTCTAATTGCAATTTTAACCCTAATCTGATTAAACTAATATTTAGTCCAAGGTAATCTCACTTAATCTACATTTCATCACTGATCTAATCCAGTTTAAATGGGTGACAACTTTTATCTGATCATTTATTACATATTTTTATCTTATCTTGCTTTAATCAGCACAGTTCCACCAATATCTCACCTAATCTCACATCATCCCCTGATCACAATCTCATTGTTCATATTTGATCTCTTCTTATGAATAAATCTCATCCCATTTTATTCCATCATAATTTTAACATATTCTGAAGTAACCCCATCCTTTATCTAATTTAACATAGTGACAAATATGTAATTAATCTCCTCAAATAAAGAATTTCAGTCCCAAAAACCTCTAATTTAATCTAGAAAAATGTATCAATCTCATTGTGGCTCTTTTGAAGTCTCACTAATTTGATATTATGTATGACTTTTTGTAAAATTCTTTATCATGATAGCGATGACTCATCTTTTATTAAAATAATCTGATCATCGCTGTCATGTTTAAAACACACAACCCTAAATGCCCCATTGATTGAATCCATTTGGTTCATAAACATTTCAACTGATAATCTAATTGCATCATCAATGATTTAATAAACCTAATCTAAGATGATCAAATGTCCTTTTTAAATATTGTCAGAATTAACGATAGAATCATGTGTTTAAAACAGACGTGAACATGAATTGGTTCATCAAAAGATGCATCAGAAAGGAAGTGCTGTGCTGCCTGTGGTCAGTGTGGTGGTACATAAACTAACACAAGCTCAGAGCACAAAAGCAGTTATTTATCTGGTTTATTTGCTTTTTGCTAAAACCAAAAAAAAAAAAAAAACACACTGTAATGCACACAATACAATCAGGCACACCATCTTTTATAAACAACCGATTCCACATGTGACTCAGACTCTCATCTGCTGAGTCATTTTCCACAAACGCTGTGAGTGCCCATAAATCTAATGTCTACTAAAATGGCAAAAAGCCAGAATTTTATAAAAGTTGCTTTTGCTGTAGAATGTTTTTGGGAATTATATGAAGTGACTAGAAATCTGCAGGAAGCAGAGTTTTACTTTTACTTGATGATTTATAAAGTAGTCCCCTCTTGCAATGGACCCTCGTTTTGATAATTTATTTCTCATTATTTAAAAAAGCTGCAATGGCTGAATCCACGTCAGAACTTATGTAGTAATCAGACATAAGTAATCTACAGATCAGCATCATGTCATGCATCTGACACTGTGTCAGGATATATATTTGTGTGGGCTTCCTCCTTCGCCTTTCGTTTTTTCACAATCAAAGCCAAATATAACACTGTTAACAAAAGCATCACATAGTAAAACTGATTCTGTAATGAAGCTGCTTTTGACCTAAAATGGTCAATAACAAAAGAAACACAACATTCAGAAATATCTGATAAAAGTCAAGTAAAGGTTTTTGATTCATTTTTTAAGCTTAACATTTATCTTTCTGAATGATCAATACAAATCACTTCTATTTTACTGATTCAATAACGTGACATAAATGTGATTTTACATCTTTATTACAGATGATCCACACCCAGATTTGTTTTTCCCAGGAATTTGCGTCATATGTTGAACTCTGCTGCAGAATCTGGTTCCACACGAGTAGCCGTATAGGTTTGAATTTCAAAGTGTGCTCATCAATAAAAGTGGAGGATGCTGTAAGATCTAACAGGCTCATTTAGTAGTTAATTACCCAAAATAACCTGTGACGTGAACAGCTGTAGTTAAAATAAGAGAAATCCTGTGACTGCTGAGCTACTACTCTGCATACTTTCCTCAGGAATGGAATGCTGCTGCTGCTCCCAAAGCCAGACGGAGGGGTGGGGGGGGGGTTGTGTTTTCCCTCTGTTCATGCACATTTTTGAATACCTTGTAGTGGTTATAAAAGAGTCCTCAGAGAAATTAGGGTGATCAGCTGAGGGAAGGAGCAGCAACAAGTCGAGCTTCAGAGTTTCAGGATCTCCTTTTTCATTTTTAATGTTAGAGACATAAAGTCACTTCGATTTGCCTTGTAAAGTAAGCAAAACGCCAGCAGTATCTAACTTCTATTTATGGCCTCCCCCCCTCACTCCCCCCCAACCCGGACCCCCCTTCCCAGACTGACGTCAGCAGAAAGTTATTTTCATGAATGGAGGGGGCGGTCACGAGGAATCGATGACGTGAGCGCTTGCGGAAGCAGAGCGTGGAATGTTGGTACATTGTTGTTGTTTTGTAGTTAATTTAGTACGAGGATACATCGCTGTCCGGCTGCCGTCTTTTCCCGCCTCCGTCAGGTCCTTTCAGCGCCTGGAAACACGCTCCGACTCTTTTACACATTCCTGTCTACAAACTATCCGCGTCCACAGAGGTGAGCTTGTTTTTCCTTTTTTTTTGCCTTCTCTTTTTTTTTCTGGAAGATGTTTTGACATTCCTTTATAAATTGCTGAAGTTCTCACGGTGACATATTGGCGCAGGCAGGCAGACTGAGTGGCTCGCGCTGGTCGCACGTGCCCCTTAATCAAGTTTTTATTATCATTCGCGTTTGTAAAAGTTGAGTTGATTGTTTTAGTCGCGCGGATCGGACACGTGTTGTGTTGGAGAAACATAACACAATGTCCAAAAAGCGGCTCCAACCCACGGAGCTGTCGCAAGTTTGGAGAAAACTATCGATAAATAAGCTGCAACAGATAGGTACCAACTTATTTTTTTTAAATCGCTGTATTTCACTAAATTCCAGTCATTTAAAAATGAATTCTTAGACTTTTTTGCTAATATAAAACAGGTTCTATATTATATATATCATAAAGCTCGTGAATATAAACTTTTCGCGCCACATAAAATGTTCTCACCTGTCAGCGTTTTAAAAACTTCTAATTTCAAATCTAAAATGAGGAAGATGAAAGTTTAAGAAACAATAATTCATGTTCTTTCTGTTAAAACGAATTGACACAAAGTGATTTTAACGTCCTTTTAGGTCCATTCTGACGCTCACCGTTCAATAATTATGCAGAATAGCAGTCTTGGTTTTGACATTGGAATCAACACGTGGTCTGCATTTTAGTCATGTGGGACAAAGGGCACCAGACCACCGGGGCTGACGGGTCTATAGCAACACAAACAAACTAAAGAACAGATATTTCCACAAACTATAAATCACTCAAATGGAAGAAAGGGCTTTATCTTATCTTTTTGTTTAGCTATAAATCTTAAGGACTTGTTTAAAGATAAGGAAGGCGGGATATAAAAGCGCAGTGACCTAATAGCACATGATTCTCACTGCTCTTGCATTATGTCCATCTTTTGCGTAAGAACTTTAATACAGTTGTGATTAATACATGGAAAATATTTATCTCAGAGTAAAGTGTTCCACTGAGAGGTGTTACAGATTGGAGTCCAGGAGGCTTTTCTGATTCATACATGTCCCTGGTGGGTGCACGGCACCCTTCAGTCAGACAGGCAGGTGTGGTGGGTTTACTCTTCTGTCATGAGCTTAACATGTGCTTCAGTGATGATGTCTTTTTTGGATAGAGAAGTCCCAACAGCAGCTGAGTCATTTTAACACCAAATCACACTGGGGGAAATCCCCTTTAACGAAGCAGCCTGATTGTCCTCAGTTACACAGGATTGTCCTTTTTGTTGGACTCTGGTGACGGAGAGCGTTTTGTGGTGAAATGTTGTGAAAGTGAAATAGCTGTGGTTGCTGATTCGATGACTCACAGAACACATTCACTGTGATGTGTTTTGCTCTTGTTACTGGAAAACAAAACGATGACGAGTGTTGATTATTAAAATCTGAAACCTGTGATTTTAAACACGGTGGAATGTGGAAAGCATGAGGGAACTGTTTTAACAGACTGAGAAAGCTCTTTTCCTGCTTCCCTCACAGAGTGACTGAACATCTTTCACCTTATTGTAGTCACAGGTGTGGGAGGTGTCAGGTTTACACACTCACCTATTAATGAGATTTTGTTGGGATTTCCCTTTTCATTCTTAATGAAGCAGTGCTTCAAACTGAATCAGAGTTGTAGAACAAACAAACACTCCATGTTGTCAGAACAAGCTGAGTGTAACGTTTACTGTCACGCCCGGCCTGAAAATGTGTTGGTCGTTATGAAAGAAATGCAGTGAAATCTTAAAAGGTTAAGATTCGATCAGGTATTCATATGAATTATGAGATAAATAAGTCTTTTTTTTTTTTT
>SSNP01000046.1:1793636-1835621 GCA_006937955.1 Pachypanchax playfairii
TTTTGTCTTGCATTCTTGAGATTTTTTGAATCCCAGCTTCTGGGAGAGCGTCTTTTTGGTGGGTCCTCCTCCCTTTCCGTTCAAAAGTTCCGGCTGATCATGCCAACCATTCCCAAGGTTCTCTGTACTTTTCCTTCCTCACTGTGAAACAACGGGATTTTCCAGGAAACGTCAGATCAGGAGGGTTTGATTCCCTGCCGCTGGTCGTCGCTTTTACCCATAAACAGCATGACTCACTGCACAGATATGCTCTCCATTTCCTTCGCAAATTATCCCACCAAATGTGCTGCGCTGGAGAAAGAGCAGACCAAAGCACCACACACCTTGGGCAGAAGAAAAACCTCTCCACCTCTTAGAAGAAATGCAAGAAAAAAAAACTTTCTCTGGACCTACAAGCTCTGCATTATGTTGTTTTACCTAAAAAGAGATGGAAAACAAACAAGCTGGCTCTGCATTTAGCACTGAAGCATGAGCACATAAGTCTTTGATAAGCTGTTTTATTTTAGGAAATGACTGGGCCCCACTGTAACCTGCTGCAACCGACATGCAGCCACACTGTAATCCAGTAAAACAAGGTGTTACCAATAAGAAATGGTTTATTATTGAGTTCGAAGTTGGTGTGTGAAAGTTCACTGCAGTGTTGAAAAGCATCACATAGGAAAAGATTTAAAAAGAGGCTTTTTTTTTTATTACAGTTCCTCATGATGATGGTCTCTTCACGTGCACACATGTGAGCACAGGCTGCCTTTGTTTGGACAAGCAGTGGATGTGAGACGCTTCTGAATTCCAGACATTTTGTGAATTTTGCAACCGTTGTTTTACAAGTGGGAATAATCGGCACCTCAGAGCTGCTAACATGGCAGGACTTACTCCCAAGTTTTCTCTTCAGAGGAGATTTGTCCGCGTGCACGTGAGGGTTTTAACATGCGTTCAGTCAGGAATGTGGTTTTTGTTTTGTACCCACCATCTGCGGCTTTCCTTTGAGGTATTTATTCAGGCTCCTTTTCTTCTGAAAAACCCCTGACATGAGCTGTTTTCATGACTATATTGAGAAACTGTTTTGTTTGTCTGTCTCGTCTGTGTGAGTGGATTTGGCGGCGTGATATAATTGCTGCTTTTCTTCTGAGGAAACTTTTTTGTACCTTGATTGTGAAAACCTTGTCTTTGTGCGAGTAAGCACACTACTCAAGTATTTCAAGGAAACAGCCTGGCCTCTCGATTCCGGGCTGGAGGCCCCCCTGTATAAAGACGAGGAGGCCCCACACCACTTTTCTATTAGCTGCGCAAGCAATATTCCCTGGGACCCCCTCTGATGCAACCCCTCTCAAAATGAGCCCATTTAGTCCAACTTGCTGTCAAGAAACACCCTGTATACAACTTCTTAATGTCTATTTAAAGTTTCCAAAATCAATTATGCAACAGGGATAAACAAATGAAGATGTCAGGAGTCTATGCTCTTCAGGTTTGGCACCTTTTGTGTGTTTTGCATCTGTTTATTTTCCATTCAAGCTATTTAAAGGGCAGTTCCGGCTGTCTGAGAGTGACGCTGTTGTTTTTCAGCTCGAAGCTTTTAGACTGATTCAGCAAAGTCCTGACTTCAAATATGGAAATACGATAAACATCACAAACCAAACAGCTGCACCTGCAGTATTGTATCACCCGAAAGTTGCAGCGAACATTTATCCTCTCACTGATGTATCACTTATCACATACTCACCTAAATTGTTTAGTTGGCAGAAATTTGTGTCAGCAGTGTGAGCTAAATATATCCTGCAGAGTTAAATAAGGGCATCAAGCAGCTCAGGAAAGCCCAGTGTAAGAGGATCCATCCAGAGAGAGACGGCCTTAAATCGATAGACATTGTCTGACATCAGTGACTATAAAGGAAACTATTTTCCCGTGACACTCTAGCTCCTGGAATTTTCCACAGGCCTCTTGCTCTGTAAAGTTCAACATAACTGTAAATGTTAAACTGATGTTTTAATGTGTGATGAGGAAGCAGAGTGGTTGGGCCTGACAGCAGACACCTCAGTTAGACGATCAAACACTCCACATATATCGAGATTTCATGTATTTACAAAATATATCCAACTCTTTTCCATTGAAACACTTTCATGTATTAACCCACGTTCGTCCTTTTTATTTGTACTATATATGGGATGTTCTGCGGTTATGAATGAGACTTGTTTACCCTTTTAGTGACCATGTGACTCATGCTCCCCCGCCTATTTGCAGGGTGTTTCCATGGTAGCTGTGGAGTATGGAACAGTGCACTCCCAAGTCAAGCTGGTGTGCAGGTTCTGAAGTGGAGCCTTTTGGAGGTGTTTGGATCACAGCTGAGCTCGCTACCTGTTTTATTTATTTATGTATTTACGGGGTCTCAGCAGCGGCCGCCTTAAACTTGTGTTGCCCCCGAAGAAGTAGAATGACGAGTACCAAAAGGTTTTTCTATTAAAATAGACAAAAATTGTGAAGTATAAATGTTCTAAGGAACATGAGAAAGGTTTCCCCTTGATGTGGTAAACTAATTTGGTGCATCTTCCGCTCACTTTGAGGCATTTTCTGGTTTTATACTGCCACCTGCTGGTACCTGCTGGTATCTGCAGCACAACAAGCCAAAACACTGACATCAGGGATGATGTCAGACAAAAATGTCTGGGATCTGTTTTCACTTTGTTTACGTTGACATGCAGTATTGGGAGAAGATCTGACAGTACAATGTTTAATATTTATAAGGGGATTATTAGCTGTTTTACCTCATGAAACTGAGACAAGAAATAAAATGTAACTTCTATATAACTTTGGTCAATTTGTAACCTGTATGTTTATCTGAATATCACAGTGTTTAACTGTGGATTTTACATTTGCTTCTCTTGACCTTTGATCTTGTAAAAAGGCTGCTCATATAACAGTATTTCATAAAAAGTAATAAAAAAATAGCAGTTGGATAATTAACTCAAAAGGTGAGTCACAGACATTTTGGGTTGTTCCTTCATTATCGCTTCATCAGACAAGGAAATAAATCCTCTCGAGTTGATTTCAATCAGTGTTTCCATTTTAAGGATTTTTCTCAAGTCATACAGTGACACTAAAAAGTGTCACTTTAGAGCAACATGCTTTGGAAAATTGAAATTGAGGTCAAATTGCAGCAAAATGAGTGAGATTTAGTCAAAATGACCCAAAACAGTAAAAGTTTTATCACCTGTTATTGTGTTTCAGTTGATTCACTTCAGTTTTTTCTGTTTCACCTTTAGTTCACGTTCTGTGAGATTCTGGTCAGTTTTCTGCATGCAGGGAATGACGACTCCTTTCAAGACGAACAAAGCTTTAAAGGTAAAAATGAGAAGTTTGAGAAATGTTTTGTGAATTTGGTGTTTCCCCGTGAAGCGGTTCTTCACCCATGTCTTACTTCCTGCAGGTCAAGAAGGAGGTGGGTGAGAATGCCCCGGCGCTCAGCGACGATGAGTTGGTGGCCATGTCTGTGCGGGAGCTCAACCAGCACCTGCGTGGACTCACTAAGGAAGATGTTGTGCGGTTGAAGCAGCGGCGACGGACCCTGAAAAACCGTGGCTACGCTGCGAGCTGTCGCATCAAACGCGTCACCCAGAAGGAGGAGCTCGAGAGACAAAAGATAGAGCTGCAGCAGGAGGTGGACAAGCTGGCTCGGGAGAACGCCAGCATGAGGTTGGAGTTGGATGCCCTGCGAGCCAAATACGAGGCCTTGCAGTGTTTCGCCAGGACTGTGACCCGGGGGCCAATCTCACCGGGCAAAGTGGCCACGACCAGCGTCATCACCATCGTCAAGTCCGCTAACCACAACAACTCCAGTCCAACTCCATTCTCAGCTCCTTCCTAGTGCTCGACAGGACTGGGCTTCTCTGTCTCCTGCCTGGTCCTGACCCGGCCTGAACCCGCTCATCCCGTACTGAGAGGACGCTCAGTGGTTTTCAGACTGAGGGGTGAGATGGGGTGACAGGCTCGACGTGATGTTATGCTGCATTCACAGTTCTGTCTGCCTCCTTCTGTCTTTAACACAATCTACACTGTCTGCACACTGTTCACCCGCGACCCCTCATGACCCCCAGCACCGACAGGGACTGGGCTTCTCTGACCCAACATCATGGCTGATGGCAGAAATATACTTCACTTCACTGTGACCTCCATCTATAACGTCCTCATATGGGACGTCTGTGATACTTTGGCTATAAGACATAAAATGATGAATCCAGACAGACAGCAGCTGTTTATCAAGCTATTAACAGATTCTAGTTTGTGTAAATGTAGATAAACAGTGTCAATTAAATCTTAAAGAGGAGGTGTTGCCTAGTAGAGACCCACAGGTGATCTGACATGTAGTTTAGCACGCTGAGCTTTTCTAACAGCCGCTCAGCTGTTTAAGGTCAGCTGAGCTGCTCTTCCTGCTATTGAACAGCAGCAATCTGAAGGTTCATCACTGACTCACCTGTTTAAGTTAACCTGCACAGCTGTATGTGGCGTGTTGATTTCTGAATGAATTTTATAGTGAGAAACCAGTGTTTCTTCTTCATTTTATTTTTTTTTAGGTTGTAAGACCAGAAAGTCGTTGTGAAAAACCAATTAAAAAGTAGTTTAAATTAGTTGTTTAAATGTTGCTTCAAAGTTAAAAACTTTTGAAGTCATTAAAACAGAAGTTGTTTTGTTTGATCGGATTGACTCGACTTGTGAAATTTAATTTGTGCCTTGTTAAATGAACACTTGAGAAGGTACAGGCAGTTTTAACTGAGGAATGACTGAATCATTCAGTGTGACTATAGTGTTAAAGACACAGAGGTTCGTTTGGGAGGTGATTGTAAATCTTTTGTTGTGTTTGTAGCCCCTCGAGTTAGTGTCACAAGTTTCTGTTTTATTTAAGATAAAACTGGTTTAAAATGTTATTTTTAATCTACAATTGGAATGCTAGTGAGGAACGACTTGAACGAGACTTTTTTGAAATTGTAGTATTTGTCTAGAAGCACTTATAACTGTAAAGACGCAGTATAAATAAAATAATTCTCATATTTTTTTATAGAAACAGACGATAACAGTATCTAAAGACTGTAAACAGAACCACTTATTGTTTGATGCGTAATCCATATTGGATATCCTAATAATCATGAGAGAAATCTTTTTTTTTTTCTTAAAGTCTCATCTTACTTCCTGTATATTACAGTTCAGTTGTCTCTCACACATAAACTCCGTCCAATAAGAGATCATTCCGACTGCTGGGTCACGAGAAGTTCTGCTGCTGCCGGTGCTGCTTTTTCACAAACAGCCTTGCTTTTCGACACGCTCTTTTACAAGAGAACTCCTGACGCCCATCTCTCTAAAACAAAAAGTGGTGTCATTACAGCAAAATGCAGTAAACTTTACATTGTTTTGTAATATTTAAATCTGAAATGAACTTGAAATCAAGCCGTTCTTACAGAGATCCATTCCTGTATGGAGTGAAGTCAGTAGAGATTGTTCATGTCAGGATTTTCTCTTGGCTAAGAGGACATGACTGTTCTTCCCCTGTTCCATAGCTGCCAAAAACTAATAAAAAAGTTAAAAAAAAAAGATCTATATGGGGAACTTTGCTGCTGTATAACCTGCTGTGATTGATTTTCCAGCAGAAGCATTGCTGTGTTCTTACTCTCATTTTGTATTTTCACCTGATTTCTGTTAATATGTCCATTTCTTTCTATTTCAAATAATAGTTTTATACAATCTGCATATACAGTATATAAATGTTACATATTTTTCTATATTTATGTCTTGTATTATCCTGGAATTGGTGTGATTATGTAATCAGTCTTGAAAGTCTAAACATACTGACACTGACCATTTTCACGGCGGGAAAATTATTTTCATAACTTAAAATATATTTATCCAATGAATCTTTAATTTCTGCAGATTTGTTGGATAAATCTGACAAACTGTGACGGGGTTACATGCAGGCGACAGCTGCAGCGTCGTAACGGTGAGGAGCAGGTTTACAACTAATCTGATCAACTGTTTCAACATTGTAGTGAGACAGATGGACTAAAATGTTACCAAATAAAAAGCAGCAAAGCAATTTAGATTTTTTAAACTCCCTTCAGGATCGTTCATTGTGAGTTTTAAAACTGCTGGAAAAAAAAAATCCAATTTTAACTGGTGGATCTCAGTTTAACGAGTCACTGCAGAGCTGATACAGTCAGAGATGATGTTGTTGTAACTGTTACCTGAAATACATTCAGTTGTTCCAGTCTGCTGAAGTCGGACCAGAACCTTTTCTGCGTTTACATAATTTAATTTTACACCTTCAGGTAACAAACAGATGAAAAGCATTTCTGCAAAGCGTTACAGCGACCTCTTGTGGCGAATCTTTAAAACAAAATAAGTTCAGCGCTTATTGCTAAATATGAGACTGTGGTGATTGATTTCTATAAGCACACCTTAATACTCAATATTTCAGTCTTTTTTTTTTAACATTTCAATATAGTGCCAAATCAACGACTTATGGATGTTTCATCTTTCAAACTTTCATTTGAAGATGTCAAACAGAAATGAAACTGTCACAGATGTTTACTGAACTCGGTCCAAACACTTTTCTTCCCTCCAAAGTTCAAATACTTTTTTTTTTATATATATATTTTCAAGAGCTGCAATGTTAAAGATGTTAATTTAACACTTTTATGAGTCATAAACATGTAAATATATGTGAAAAAATTAAATTTTTTGGCTATCTTGACTAGTTTTTTGTTTATTTTCTGAATAAGCTTTTACACACTCAAGCTTTGTCAGTCCTACAAGCTGCTGTGTCAAACTCCAGAAAAACAAAAAGTCCATTATATTGATGAAGTGTCCGTTTATAGCAGCGGTATCTACACTACGCTTGTACGTATGACACTTTATTTACATTCTTGTGTCTCATGGCAACATGTTGAGGCCTTCAGTGTGACTGTTATTACTGGGAACATAAACAGATTATGTTCCTATTACACTTGTTTTTCTGCTCATATACAGTATATATTTATTTCATGGATTTATCTAAGTTTATAAAAACACCTAAATTATTATTTTTTTTTTATTTTACATAATTTACATGTTTTTTCCACAATAAACTATCCTCATGTACAAACTAAAAATGTATTTTTCTGCTTTGAAATGGTAAATTATTCCTATTAATTGCAGTGTCTGTTTTTTTGTACCTTTAAATAAAACTCTTGCTTTCTGAAAACGTCATTCATTGCTTGTTAATTACAGAAGCAACAGTCATTTTATTTTACATTCAAGTAAAGAGAGACAACAGCAAATAAAGCTACTTTTGTGCCCAGCTGTGAGGAAGAACCTGTTTTTCCAGGATGGCGGCCATCATTGGCACAAGAAGGTAGAAAAGCTGAAAAATTGTCAGTGTTTTTCTCATCGCTGTAAATAATCTAAACTTGATACAAACATGTAATAAAATATTCACAATTCAAACCAAAACATGTTTTGAAAAACAAATATGAAACATTAAAGAGCACAATTAACACTAATCAGAGTCTGCACATTATTTTAAATCCCTGGAACATGGGATTACATGACTAGCTATTTGAATCTGCATCACATAAAACTACAAAAAGCAGCAACCTGTAAAAATGGAATATAAACATCGGCTGTAATGAACAATTAGTTGAACTAGATTTTGCTCTTTAGCACGGTGAGAGAATTAATGAGAATCTCTCAACTCGCGCTCTGCAGGAGACAGATTTATCTAATTTGGTCCTGTTCTGGTGAATGCAAAGGATTGTGAAGTGCAGTCTGCAGTTTGAAATACCTGCTTCATAACTAATGTGCCTTTGAATAAATCTTTTCATTTGTCAGGAAACCATGCAGAGGAATGCTCAGCAAATACTTCAAACAAGCAGATGTGAGAAACGGTCCATGAAGTGCCATTCTCTGCCATCGCTGGCTTCCCTGCCTCCCACCTGGAGCCGCACATTAATCATCTCCTCTTTGAAACTGACGTGACTCAGAGAAAAACGCACTTCAGACAGCCGAAGAGCCGCCGTGGCGCACTGACAAAACAAAGTCGGCATCGGGGACGCAGCTGAAAATCCGGCAGCTTGATTTGAAGCAAACGCGTGGCTCCCGACCCGAGTGATGAAGTGAAGATGACATACCATCTTCCAGATTATCGCAGCATGATGGAGACTGATCAGCCCTCGGGCTACTCAGCTACAAATTAAAAAAAAGGACTTTTAAATTTCATCCATATATTCTGTTTAAATTAGCACTGAAACAGGACAGAAGCAGGCAGTCTGTTTTAAATACTGGGATGATGGAAACTAAAACACCTGGATTCAATCCAGCTCCGAGTGATATGCAAGCTGTTTCCCCAGGAGGTCAGAGATAAGGGCGGAGAGGGCACCAACACCTGGATCCAGTTGGAAAAATGCCTAGAACTCATCATCAGATGTAATCAGCATGATTTTGTCAGACTTGCGAGAGCTCTTGTTGCCTGTGGCCACTTTCCCGTTCGAGCTGGGCTGAGTGACCTCCTGAGTGGATTGCTGAGTGTACTGCTGATAGGCGGGGGAGAAGTTGTGGATGGCATCCTGCACCATATCTCCTGGGTTTATGGTTTCCTTCAGTCCACTGGAGATGCTCTGCATCGGGGGGATGATTTCTGTAGAAATATTAAAAAAAGGGAGACAGACGCTTTAATGGTCAGAAGGTGACGTGTGTCTTAATCTGTGAAAATGACTAGAAACGCTGAAACATTCAGAACGGATGATCACTGAGCATCCAGCTGTGATCCCAGTTCATTCCACATCTGGACAGAAAACTTAATCAAAGACATTCTAATATTTCTATGAACACCACTAACAGTCAATTTTAGCAAATCTATTGACTGATAGATAAAAAATTATAAAAGTAAATATTAAACATTCATCATACTTTTGTGTAGTACATAGTTATGAGTCTAAAATGAAAATATTACAGGCTTTTCTTTGCCGTTTCCCTTTAAACGCCTCCTTTTCACTCAGTAACACGTTATAACTTTAAATATTTTCATCTTCCTTCCCTTCTACTTTAAAGAAAACGATCCGACAGGCCGTTCGTATCACCGCTCGCCAGTAAGGTCGTTATCTCTACACGCCAACTTACACATATAGGAGCTGTTACCAGAACGTTAGTCATTCTCACTTCCTGTTTGAGTGAAAAAAAAAAAAAGTCATAAAAAGAAAACCGAACTGCACTAAACCGGCTGCCCGTTAAATAAAGAACTGAGTTTAAAACTTTTATTAATTACCTTTGAAGCTTTAAATGTTCCTGCACCTGCCTACATTATTGATTTACTTGCACCATGTGAGCAGCGCTGCTTCCCGCCTCAAAAAGAAATTAAACTGCACAGCTGTGGAATTCTTGAACAGAAGACATTCATTTAAAATATGTTCCTACTTTAATCTGCAATACTTTAACACACATTTCTATATTTCTCAAAATGTTTATTTCCTCACAATAGAGAGAAAAACTTTATTATTATTATTGGTTTTATTTCTGTTAGTCTTTTTTTTTTTTTGAACCATGACAATATATGAATTGATTCTTATTGTCTGAACCTTTTCCTCCTCCTCTCCTTCTGTCTGCACGTCTCTTTGCTTTCTCTCGTCCTTTCATCTCCTTTCCCACTGTGTTTTTCTGAAGATACTTTGAATGCTGGAGTTTTATGTTCTGGTCTGCAGTCACTGGTCATTTCTGGCCCTGGAGCTGCTCGTTTCTGATCTGTGACTGACGGGCCAGACAGCCTTCCCAGCATTCATCGGTCTCAACGGCCCATTACTTCCCAAACTGTCACGAACGTTCTCCCTCTCTGCTTTGACACATCCTATTTTCATTGTCATGCCAGCCCACTCGGCTGTAATATAACTGACAATTAGCGGTGACAGCAATAATGACTATTCTCTGGATTAAAACAGTAATCCTTAGGAGAACACTGTACACCATCAAAGCTTTTCTATAATTATTACCTTAAATACAAGATTGTTCCATTTTATCCGCTGGTAATCTTGTATGCACCATGCCTCACTTCCACACATCATCTGGTTGCACAGCTTGGATGGTAATTTGTTTTATCTCTCTCCTTCCTGCTCCCCTCTGGAAAAACGCCTGTAGCTTAGAAGACTATTTCTAATCAAGTTTCGACTGGATAGAGGAAGTTAAAATGAAGTTTTTTCCTCGCTTCTGTCACCTTGGCGTTTGCTTTCAGGGAGTCGGGTTCTGGAAATTCACAGGGTGGATTTGAGCATTTTACTTTTCTGTGTTTTTGTTTTGCTTATCGTCATAATTTGCTTATTTTTAGATCAACTGCTTAGCAGGACGTCATGTACAGAAACTCAAGACCTAATCACAGTCGGACACGGCTTGATGTTCAACTATTAGCTGAACGTCTCTCGTTTTAAAATAAAATAAAAATAAAGGATTCTGTCCTCTTTGAAATTCAAACATACACATAATGTCCATAATGTCTGGAAAGAGTTTTAAACAACAAGCTTCTTCACCGCATGTCAGCACGTCACCAGTGTTTGTAAGGAACTGCACATGCTGCTAAAAATGTTTTCAAAAATGATCCGATCAACAATTCTCATGCACATTCAAACTTTTCAGAAAACGAGGTTACATTCTTTTAAAAACATGAAAACTCTCTTCCACAAGACGAGACATTAGAACAAAGGCAATAATCTACAGGAAAATGTCCCGGTTGGGTCTTTCTTTATGTTTCTGTCTTCACCCGAGGTGGAAACATAAAGGCTTCACTTAATGTCAACACTTTTGTCAGGTTTAAGAGAAAACTTTGGCTTTACCACACTTCTTAAAGGGCACGGCGGAACTTAATGAGTTAAATGTCAGTGTGGCTGCTCCAACAGAACTACAGCTGTGTAAGTTTGAACACTTTCAAGTCTGTTATTGTTGTGCAGGTGAGAAGGGCAATCAGCCTGAGAACACGTCAACATATTTTTGAGTAAAGGGCAAGATGTAATAATCAGTTCAAGTCATTCCTAGAAACTGAACAACAATAATAAAAATAAAAAGTGTGTATTTTATTTATAGATGCTTTAAGACAAAAACAACAAGAAGGTAAAACTATTTATAAAACTGCATAATACAGCTAGAATTAAATAGGATGTGCAGTTTTACAAGGATGCTTTTGAAGATGATGAACTCACCAGGCACTTCGCTCTTCTTGTCCTGATAGACCGTACAGGTGAACGCGTATCGGAGGGCGATGGCTGCAAAGAACATCTCAATGCAGATGATGAAGTTCTGCCACCCGGCTGCTACAGTACCGGCACCGACTTCTTGCCCATCAATGAAAAGGGCGTTGGGAATGACGCCGCAGCGTTCTAGGATGGCGAGGACCATTCCTGCAGGCGAAGCAACATTTTCTGTTCATTTCTGTGCTAATGGCGACCAAACAAACAAAAAGGGTTGAACTCACCTTGCCAAAAGGACAAGAAGATGACAGATTTAATTGTGAGAAATTTGAGCACCGGTTCGTACGGCCTGAGCAGGTCACTGGTGGCAAAGTAGAAGAGAAAGAGAGCGTAGAGGGCCAAGCTGACGGAGAAGTTGTAGATGATTGTGATGTACAGGTATCCTCCATTCACACTGCAGAAAAGCATTTAAAGACCTTTTCAGTCCATTTTCAAACAACACTTCAACATCTGATTGTAAGTCTGCCTTTTTTTTTTACCCATTCCCCTCCCTCTGTCTCTGAAGACTCAGCTGTGACTTGGCTAATTACTCCCGAGCAGTGGAGTACGCGTTTGACTGAGAGCGTCTTCATAAACAACCTGTAAATCATTGTGATCTTGCCGCAGAGCTCAGAGAAGGATGTGACAGACAGCTCTTTCTCCCTGACGGTTTTGTTGTTGAAGTAAACAGAGAAACAAGAGAAAGATTTGAGTCGAGATTGTCCTTTTATAAGAGGGTGACGAGAAGTAGCCGAGTGGAAACTTCTGTATGAAGCCGCAGCTGACTCTTCAGGCGGAGACAGAGCGCTGGAGAGGCACCAGAAACAGACTTTAAGAGCTGCAGATTGTGCAACTAATTCAATGCTAAAGATGATTCCATTGAACACATCCCTCTTCTTATCCTGTTGAGACACTTCAAGGTTTATCTGAAATTCTAAAATTTAGTTTAAATGTGCAATTTATTCCCATTGGTTGTATCAGTTGAAATGAGAAGGAAACAGAACATCTCGTTTCTTTTCTAAGTGTAATAATTAAAATTTTCATTGACACAAACTACCATGTAGATGAAAAGCTGTTATATAATCCCGTTAGAGGCAGACGTCTCTATTTTAATCATAATTATAATATCAAAAGGTGTAAAAATAACTGTGGGGGAAAAAGAAAAAAAGAAAGGAAAATTTGCAATTGCAAAACGCCAAATTTGTAGTTTTTTTTCACAACATTTTATCATGTTCCCCTGTGAAAGGGTTGATGTGACTATCTCCAATTCCTAAACAGCAACCGACCCCCTGGGAACGACATGCATGAGCAGAATACACAAAGATTGAAATGCAAAGAGAGGCGCCGCTCACTTAAAATCTCCGTCATGATATTTGCCGAAGGCCTGTAGGATGATGGTGATGACTGCCATGATGGGTTTGACAACGCAGAACTGGAGAGTCGCCTGGAGGGTACAAGACAATTCAGAATGAGACGCCGAGTGACAACAAGCAAAGGACACAACAAAGAAAAGACGAGGACATCAGAATCAGATTGAACGTGAAAAAAAAAAAAGTTTGGGATTCTTAACAGCACGGTGTTCCTGTTTTCTCAAATGTTTGATTTTACCACTACGCTAACACGCCCACTTTTATTAATACAGAGTTAAAGAAAAAAACAAATCCAGCTCACTACAGGTTAAAAGATAAATCCAGTGTTTTCTTGTGTTTGACCACTTCTTGGCACTGAACAGCAACCTGGTGGTCTCTCCGGTGGATAACTGACAATTGCCAAGAGGTGAAAAATTGTTTCATTAAAGTCTGCTTTCTGTACCGATCAATCTCTGTTAAACTTCAGTTTCAGCACCATTTTGGCATGGCCTTATAATAAAAAATAACTACAATTTAAAGTTAAATCACTCTTTTAATTAGAAAAAAAAATCCCAAACTTTACTAACGAGGTCTCCCTTTTGGACCATTAAAGTGTCCACCCAGATACAGATGCTGTAAGGTGGATGCAGAGGATGGAGAATTCAATGGAAGATGGCAGGACAGGTGGCCTTTGTATTGTGTAATGATGCCCAAACTAACAGAATTGACAGACTGTCACACATTAAAGCAGCAGGCCAGAAGCTTTCAACTTGATCCACCTGAGACAAGCTTTGCTGGAAGGACCCGAGTCGATGGCGTGATGGCAAACAGGCATTAATAAATATTCCTAATACTGTAAAACTGATTTACTTTGAAGCTTCCAGCTCTGACAGCCTTTGTTTGCTCTGATCCTGTTCAGCTGCCAGTTTGTCAAAGCAAACAGTTCAACATACTCACTGACATGTTTGATATGCAGAACACAATGCAGGTTCCTGGTGGCAGCGAGGTGGTTTAAGTTCCTGTGATTTGTGTTCTTTATAGATAAAGCAATAAATTGTCATGCTAAGCAAAGTTACGTATCAAAGTACACTGCATGACATGAATGTAAGATAAGAGAACATGCCTTGAAGCATTTTCTGTTACAGTTTGTACTAAATCATAGAAAATCTCTGGATGCAAGTGCAACCACTTCATAACTCGTCTAGATTATAATCTATAATCTATTTTTAATGCCTACTTCTGTGGTGTTAATGTTCATTTTAAACCTGTATTTATTTTTTTATTGTTAGCTTTTATTCCTGCAGTAAAATGCATTTTTCTTTCAATAAGTAAATAAACATCATATCTCATCAAAGGATCACTAACTTGACTATTTCCTGTTTGGTGCCCAGACACCAAAATATGTTAGAAACCTCTGATGCTGCAGATCAGTTTTATTTGTCCACAGGTAAATCATCACAAGTCACTGTCAGTAATGTCACAGTGGTATTCTGTTATTTGATTTGGGTTTAGCACCAGAATTGAAGAACTTTGCTGGTTACTCCCACTGACACCTTATGATTTATTCATTCATTCATTTAGAGTCGGGAAAACAACTGCAGCAGGATTCTTACTGACTGAATGTTAAAAAAAAGCCTCACACACATCCAACAATGTGATAAATGACTCCATGTTGAAACATCAAAAACATTTTAGGATGTAAGAGCAGATAATTAACCTTATCTTCCAAAAAAAACACCAAAGCTCCGAGCTGCTTTTCCATATTGGTGATTGATTTATTTTATCACCCTAAAGCTTCTGTAAAATGTGCAAAGAATTTTAACTATTTTAATCCTTCCCAATTAAGGGAAGGTGACCCATCACATCCTGGGTTGACACTTTTGTTAGATTTAGGTGTTTTACTCCAAACGGTCGCCCCTCTGACAACAAGTTGAATCCATTCAAACAGATTAAAGCTGCTATACTTAATTTGCATAACAAATTAGCTTAACATTTTTTTTTTCATGCCCATTAAAAACGTTTTAACACAGCATGGAGAAAAATGTTGTGAAGATTAAAAAAAAAAAAAAGACAAAAAAAATAATTAAGGGATTCTCCCGTATTTGTCTACAAACATCAACCAATCAAATGGTTCGGCCCGATAGGAATGATTGGACAGTCTCTCCAGCCATACGGACTTCTGCATTTATTTGGCTTCTGTGCTCCTAAAAAACTGAGACATATTCCAGCAGCACACCACTGCTGGGAGTGTTCGCCGCTCTACCATGTCACAGCAGGAGAAACAGCCACCGGCTGGTTCCGCGTCAGGTTCAGGACAAAGTAACAATGTCAGTTGTTTGTTATTATATTGTTTTCACTTACCGGTGATTCCACCATGTTACGGTACTTGAATGAACTGCAGACTAGTGTCTTGCACTTGGTCGTCTTCTGGGGCTACGCGTGTTTCCAAACCTGGGGGGGGGGGCGTGGCTTAGGAATTCTACCCGACAGGAGGGGCTGAGAGTTCTGTGACTTTGTTGACAGTCTAAGCTAGGCAATTTGAAATCAGGGATATCAGCTTTAAATGTTGAAATCTGTTCATCGGCAGGTGTGAGGTAATCTATATCTGGGATACTTGAACGTAACTTGTATCCATAAATCTTGGTGTACAGACGAGTCTGTATTCAGAGGCCTGACTGTATATGCAAAAACACTGAGCTAAGAATGAATCCTAATACATGACAGCAGTTATTTTGAATATCTTCGTCCCTGGACTACATCAGAGCCTTCAGTCACTTTGATTTTTCTTTTACAACAGTTCACCTGACATTCTTATCAAAGCATACAATTTATCATCATCCTTTCACAGAAAAATGTTCTTTTCACCATCCATTTTGTTTTTAAAATGTAATACTCAGTTCCAATATCCATCAGTGTTACAGTGGAGGCCTGTGCAGAATCCCCAGACAGGGAAAAGGGGCTCTGTGCTGACACTTCATATCATCTCTCACTGTACACTGTCAGAATGCCTCCACCTGCACTCAGCTGCTTTTGTTTCCTCCTTTTGTTGGATTCCATCCACAGCAAAGTGCACATCCAATTATAACAACTGTCATTTGTAAGCAGTCTGAAAACCTGACCTGAAAGGTAATTTACAGCTCGGTGGGTTTTTTTCTAATAACAAGCTGATGTATTCTTTGCAGTGTCTGTGAGTTTATTTCAGAAATCAGAGGGATAATCTCTGGAGCAGAGTCAAATAGACGGAAGCTCACCTGTTTGCAGAATCTTAAGAAGCCGATGGAGTAGCTCATGCCAACAAGACAACATGTTCCATACAGACAACTGGACCTGTGAAGGCAACGAGAAGTCATGAGTTATTAAGTCCTGCAGAAGACGACATTTATCACTCAGAACAGAAACAGGAAGCAAACGTTTGTGAATTTGGATACTTTTGGATAAAACACAACTAAAAATATAACGAGATAAAAGGATCAACTATAACTTCTTGTCTAATATTAAATAGGTTATCTTTTCTGATTAGTGTCAGACTGATGCTGTTGCTCTGAAACTGATGTTAATTCGAGTGTGCAGATACCGAGCTGTGATTGGTTCAGCAGGTAAACCGAAGGACACAAACTGACACATGAATTCATTGAATAGATTTTTTTTTAAAACAAACTGAGTATCTATGATTTCTAGGGACTTTCATCCAAAAAACACAAGAGGTTCTTGCTTGGTCTAAGCTATTAGCGTGATTTTAAACAGTAAACAAACAGCAAAGTAAACTGGTTCATGTCAGCTGCACCTGAAGGCCATTATGCAACCCAATATGATATAATATATCAACTCCAGGATGTTCAGTCCTTTATGGAAGTTGCTGCAGGTGAACATGAGCTGTTGTTATCTAACTTATTTCCCAGGCTTCTGTTTCAGACCAAATGTATTGAAAATCTCTAGAAGTCCTAATGGATCCATATGATGGCAGCAGACCTCAGTCCAACGATGGACTTTGAATTGCAATTCTTAACCTGAACTGAACTTTGTTGTTTGCAGGGTCTTAAGACTTCGCTACTGCACTGAGACTATAAAACACAGCATTAAGAGCTTCACAGCTTCCTGGGAGAGTTGTTTATTAGCAGCACGTTCACTGTGGGATTCAAACTAAATGTTGATTTAAGGCCAGAATATGAAGCTTTAATAAGAATAAAGATCCAGCAACAATCAGACACAGTTGAACAAATACATTAATTACTAGCGAATAAACAAATTGAATATTAAAAACACGTCTTTAGTACATGGTACACATGTTTAATGCAGTAGTAGAAGTGCAGTGAGTTGACTCACTGTATGGGTTTCCCTCGAATCTCGGACATGATTGCACTCTCTCCTCCGAGATACTCAAAGGACAAGCTTAGGAAGTTGTAAATGACGAATGCTGGAAAACAAAAAAACCCAAAAAGTTCCTTTTTAATTGTAACTTACTGTCAACATGTTGCGTTGCCTGGTTTCTACATTTTTCAGCACATTTAAGAACAACTTCACTGTGAAGGTCAAATAATTACTGAAGGAAATAAACTTTCACATGATAAAAAATAATTAGTCTGACATTTTGGAACAATGACTGCTTCAGTCTTTACATTAAGAAGCGTTCAAGGCTTCTGTGTCTTGGAAATCCCTTCCTAATCCTTTGTTGCTATTTAAGGGAGGATTAAATGAATGCAGTTGGTGTCCAGTCAAGAGAAGGTTCATTATGTTTTAGCTGCAGCAGTGTTCCTGTTACCCTGATTCCTAATGCACTGCACTATCAATCAGCCACAGCACTGGCTTGAAAATGCATTGTAATCTGTACGATCTAATCTGATGAAGTTCTTGTAATCCAATTTGCATCTAATTCACCTCTACAGCTGGTGACATACTTTAGTCTTAAAACTTGGATGCAAGTGACGCAGCAGTCTGGAGACCAGGGTTTACATTATATTTGAATGTTGACAAATGAATTTTGCAAAATATCAGAATAAAATGTAGCTTGTTGTCATGAACAACAACACAAGAAGCATTCTCTGAAAATTACACCTGGAAATGTAATGCCTCAGATGATGAGATAAACCTCTCCAAGAACAAAGACTGGAGAGAAAAACCCGTTGGGTCACTTTCTTGTCTTTCTCTTTATTCCAAGGGCAAAGACACAACTGTGTCTGTCTGGAGAAGGACAGCAACAGGCAGATGATTTGCTGCGCGTGCACGAGACACGTACCTTCATAACAGTCTCGAACCGAATCAAAATATACGTAGTACTGGTCGTTGCTGATGAAAAGAAGACTGAGCCAAGAATCGAAGGCATAAACCGGAACGATAAACAGGATGCGGATGATGTAACGCTGCTCATTCGGGATCGTGTAGGATCGAAGGTGTGTGTAGATCTGAAATCAAAAACAAAAATCATAAGGAACAAAATCAAGTAAAAAAAGAATACATATATACATATATTTATTATGATCTATTTTACCCTCAGACCATAGATTACATGTATGATCAAATATTGCTGCGCTCCATCCTGAAGGTTTTACAACATTTACTTGTAAATGTGCGAGGTTATTTAACTTACAATCAGAACTTACAGTTATTACATGAATTTTAGTTTTATTTAAGTATAAACTAGGTTTTGTATTGTTTGTAGGGAAAGATGGGAGAGTTTAGTAGTAACTCAGCTGTTTGATTAAGAACTGCAACAGAGTGCGATCTTAATCTTATTTGATTTGAATATTTTCTGCATTCCATTTTAACTCTTGCGCTGACTGTTTCGTCATTCTGAAATTAAACCAACTCCCATTTTAATAACCACAGAAGACATTCCTGCTTTAAACAGAGGCCACGCCTCGTTCAATACACAGCGAGATAGATTTTCATACAAAGCAGACAGTAAATAGTATAATCATTGTTGTTCCTCTGACATGATAAAGGTCTTAGCCTTTGGTTTTAACTCAAACATACAGAACTTCTGCATGTGCTCCCGTATGGCCTCCATTAATGGTGTTTCTGGCAAGTTTAGGGAATACACACAGCAAATGGCAGGAAATCCAGTTGCAGGTCTTCACAGCGACCTTTAAGTTTCAGAAAATAAACGTAACATTGTTTTATTTTATTTTTACACACAAATAAACTACGTTAAAAACTAAACAGATGAGGAAGTGTTAGAAATCAAATTTCATACCAATAGATCATCATTCGATTTGTTTGTCAGTAGGAGATAAAGTTCAGGTAAACGACTTCTTTAGTAAAAAAAAACAACAGTCGGTGCACTCAGAGTTCACAAACACGAACGCTGGTGGTGATGTCCAAGTTCCCAAACACTTTCTGATATTTCAAAATAAACCAAAGAACAAATAAATAATGTTATGTCCAAATATTTGGTTATTTTAAACTAAAAAATTAATTACTGCTCTTATATCAGTGCCACTCTGGTGATGAGAGCAGCTGTGCATAAAAAGTCAAGATGAACATTTTGCCAGAGATAACTGAAACTAGATGCTATTTATCAAATTATTGTGAATGAATGAATGAATGAATGAATGAATGAATGAATGAATGAATGAATGAATGAATTTAGATTCAGTCACTGGATAAACATTATTTTAAAAGCGTGATTAAATTCCATCTTTACAGTGTCATATTAAGCAGAATTAAATCTGCCAGCACTTTAATAACCTTAAACATTTTAACATTATTTAAAACTAAAATTCTTACTGATATGAAGTTATATGGCAAACCACAATCGACTTTAGCTAATAAAAAAATAACTGAAGGTTTATTTTTGAAACTAATTTACAGCTGTTGCCCCAATTTAAATGTCAGCTGACATTAACAATAATCTAAACAAGCCCGAGTACTTTTACATAAATCTTTGCAAAGACTTCAAAAGATGAGATTAAAGAAGAATAACAAAATGTTTTGTTTATATATTCAAATATATTCATATAGTTTATATATTCAAATATTTACCACTAAACTGACTGAATGTGTGTTTTTGATGTGGTAACTGGTATATAATTTTACAAAATGCAAAAATGTGCAAATAATGAAAACAATCTAATATTATATAATTATTATATTTAGAAAATGAGGGGAAAAAAAAAACTAAATATTCCTCCTGATTCTAAAACACTGATGTCTTTTTGAATCAATGTTACATTAAAGACAAAAATTGTGACAACATACTTTGTTACTTATAAGAGAAAAGTATTTACATGTTGTTACTATGCATGTGTGTGAACACAGTACAGTCATCTGGGACTGATTTAAACTGATTTCATGCTTTTCATCCCTCGTGCTTCAAGTTACACAGACTAATACACATAAAAATAAGATGTCCTCCATGGATTACAAGTCTGAAGAACATTGGCAACATCACACCAAAAAGGATCTAATGTTATTCCCCATCTGTGTTTAGTATTCAGAAAGTGCATTTAAGAGTCTATAGCAATTCTCCAGAGCAGAAATGGGACGTAACACTAGCAGCATTATAACACTCGTCCTGCAGACAGTTTTATTCCCCAAGTGTAACACAAAAGATGCCTGTTGCAAACTTGTTCCAATCTCCCAGCAGAAAACTTGCTATTTATTTGTTCAATTAAAATGTCTTGCAGGCAAGTGTTTGACCAAACACGTACTATATTAAAAAGATAGAAACCAATTTGTTGGATATTGAGTTACAAATCCCTAAATGGGAGGGTTGCTGGCGTTGCTCTGTCTCCCCGATGAACAGATTACTCAATAATTATTTCCACCACATGGCATACAAATACACGTTAACATATTTATTATCCAGACTTTAAAGGATGCTGTGCAGAGGTATATTCAATATTATAGTTGTAGTGTTTTTTTTAACAAAGGGAGATGATTATTGCCAAACAAGAGAACAACAGCCTCATCCATTAAAACGCTGCAAATATGATCTCGCCATCAATCGATTTCCCTGCTGATAAAACACAATGCTCCTCTGCAATCTCTGCAAATGATAAAACCGTAATGATAAGCTATCATCTCTGCACAGCGGGCAGTTCTTGCACACAAGAGGAAACATTCATTTTTACAGCAGTGATGAAACGGTTGTGGATAAAGGTGGTCTGCGTTGAGCCATTTATTCCTCCTGGCCATTACCTTCTCCCGCACAGATAGGGCTCTGTGCGTTTTCATTCTACTGTAATCAGCTTGAGGGGTTTTGCCCAGTTTAATCTCAAGTCCCTCTTGCCTATAAAGTAAGCAAAACTTTCCCACAATGCAGTAGTTGCTCGCAAGGGAGGCAGGCGCATGAATACCTGCCTGAAACTAAATTAATTCTCAAAGCAGATAAGAAAGTTTCAGGGAATGGAAGTAGGAAGCTTAGATTCATTGAGCTGAAAGGTTTTAAGCCTGTATAAGAAGAAGTTTCTGACCTCGGGCGAGGGAGGTGCAGTCTGTTGTCCCAAATAATCTCTGATTACACATTTACATCACTACGGCTGCTGCTTTTTCAGGGTGTGTTAACCACAGGTGTTACCTGATACTGTGATTCTAGTTTATCTCGCACAGAAAGTTTTAAAGTGTTTGTAAAATGGGACAAACTTACCTGGTGGCATGTTATGAGCAGGGCAAACCAGACACAGATCCCTGAGAGGGCCTGAGCTGCTAAGGTGTTTAGAAACATCTGGCCCTCTATGATTGAACCGTTTCCTGCTCGAATGATGGTCAAGTTGGCGATGGCGGACTCGTCTGGGATTATCGGTTCATCCAAGTGGACAGTTGTAATATTTTCCGTAGAGTTCATCTGAAACAGGTGGCGAAAACACTGAAAGGTCTGAGGTCACAAGGTTACACGCGAATTCAACACAGTAAACCTAAACAAAAACACTACAGCAATTTTAACAATAACACACCTTGTTATTATAACTTATATTTAAACAAAAAGCCGAAATATTCAAACGATCTTCCTTTGTGCAACCTGCTGTCAACAAACGGCTCACCTTGTCCTGACGAAAGCAGCTTTATCCTGTTTAAAAGTCTCTGTTAACAAACAACCCAGGTCAGGTCAGCGGTGAAGGATCAGCATCGAGTTTAAACCCCGTTTCAGAGCGTAAACTGGGAGTTTAACTACTGACACCAAACATATTTTCACTTTGTTCGAGCGACGCATTCAACTTCCTTGTTTGAAGCAGGTGCCTCGCGAGTTCGAAGTCCACACAGTTAAAAAGAAAACTAAACAAAGCCAAAAACTGAATTAAGAAATACAAACAGCGATATAATGTATCTTATACTGACAATTAACTGATCAAAACTCACAAAAAATCTCTTTCTTTAAAAACAAAAGATGTTTGAATCTATCCTTTAGATGAGACGCAATCCAGTAACACAAATAGGCTGGGCACAGGTGAATACGTCACGTGGCCTTAACCCTGCGACTGACGTAATCGCGTTTCCTCACGCTGTGTAAACAAACGCGACTCCTCGCGACAGCGGGTTTACACTATAAACTACCTGACAAGGAGGCGGCACAGTGGGTGGAGCTTGCACTGTTTCCAGACCACAGATCCACACAACCTTGACCAGTTCGCGCACCCATCGATCACATGACAGATGTAGTCATAACTTATTGGTTTCGACACTAAGACTTGAATAACAAATTGGATAAATTACAATCTGTGCTAACCAGTTGGACAGTTTCAATTATGCATCTATGCAGTTCTGTTGTAGCTCTTTATGACATTATAAACCTGGATCGCAAGTCCTCCCTTCAGCAAATTATTTTACTTAAGTTTATGAATAAAACTCACATTTTATAGCTGGTTCTAACATCTATCCCCGGCTGACAGAAAAGGAATGGACCCAGATAAAATTAGTTTAAACATGATTAATTACTGAAAACGTTTAAAATGAATAAAATTACAATGAACATGTACGGTTTAACACTTAAATCTTTAAACTTTCTCTTTTTGTCAATATAAAAAATTAAATTAAGAAGAAAAGTATGGAAGCTTTACAGGAAATAATGTGTGTCATCTCTGGTCTCTGTTACAACTGAGTCTGTCCAGTTTCAAAAGTTATTTTAAGTGATTTTTGTTTTAAAATGTTAATCCCAGCTGCTTCTGATGACATAAGGAGAACTTTTGGGAGTTGTAACTACTTGCTCATGGTGAGAAATCTGAAGGCATCACTTGTCATGTCTTTTATTTTGAATTTCAGGAAGTAGACAAAAGCACCGACATAAAAAAAGCAAACTAAAGCTTATGATAATCTTAATATCCACGCAATCTACTTTATTTCTTACAAAATGTCAAACATTAGATAAAAGTTACAGCAGAATCAAGCAGAGAAGACGCAACTCACATTAAGTTCTCCAAACCTTTATATAGTTATAAAAGGAAAATAAACAACACAGTTCATGATGGTCTTTACTAAGTGCCTTTAAAATTATTAGAAAATTTCTCCATGACACAAATGTATACATTCTTAGATACAAAAAAAATCAACTTTTTAACAGATCAGAATTGAGGATGGATTTTTTTTTATTAAGTGGTGAAAAATAAAGTGTTTCCCATCATTATGTAAATGTACATTCTTCTAATTTTGAAAGCATGTGGTCAGACAGGAAAATGATTCTTTAAAACTAAATTTAAGTTGTGTTTACTCAAATATCCTAAACGTCTTAATACTATTAAAAAAAAATCCAATCTGAATTTTCAATATTGTGTTAGAAACACCAGATTATATAAATGAACATCACTGACTCAGTTTAGAAAAGTCTGATTTAAAAACAGAAAATATGAAATCCTGCACTTTTATATCACCAAACCTTGAAGCCTTATGTTGTTTGTTCAGACGTTTCTACCAAACTTTGCAACTTTTGATCATCTCTTTAATTTCTTTTACTGTATCTATAGAGGAATCCTTCAGAGCCAGACCCAGTAAAACCGGCCTGTTTCCAGCTTCTTGTGATACGAACATCACCAGGTTTTTGGCACAGACGTGAGTTAGTGGCTGTAAATACAAATACAAAATAGGTATTAAGGTATGAAATGCAACATGTTGTATCTCATAATCACATCATATGTGCAGTCAGTGGAAAAAGAATTGTTACAAAAACATGCCAAGACAACAAAACATTTAATATACAGCAGATGTTCAGATATTTTCAGACATTAGTCATTGTTCTTCTTATTAATTCTGTCATATATCAAATCACATTATGTGCCAATACCAGAGAAAATCTCTTCTTATAGCGTTATCGATTAAGCTACTTCATTACACATAAACTGTTCCAAAATTAATTTTAAAAATTTAAGGTTCTTTTGAAGTCAACAGCAATCTTACATCTGACAACGTGACTTCCATTTAACATTATTCAATTTTAATTAAAACACGAATGTGGGCGTTAATTATCATCTAGATGCTGTGTAAAGCAGAAAACTAGAAAAATACAGAAATAAGGACGAGAAGCATTTTAATACCTTCCTTTCTAATTTATGAGAAAATGTATTGTCTTACTGCATAAAAAAATCTCATCAGTTCACAGCAAACTTTAGATTAATTTGCTTTTCTGTTGATGACATCTGCTGCTCCTGATGGCTGTTGAAGTGACAACCTCATGCAGAGATGAAATGAGTTTTCTTGTGTAAATTTTAAAAGACCACTGAACTCCACACCAGCTCACATCTAATTTTTCCACAATCTGCCGGAGCAGTTCAGCGCCGATCTCATCTGCCCTTTCACCGCATGAAATGAGAAACCCCGTGTGACAAGCAGTCTATAATCACACTGATACAATATTAATCTGAACAATTTTATCCAGCATACCTCGTCTTTGCCCAGCAGTACTTTAGTGGAGAATGTCGGGGTGCTGATATCATTAGATCTGGAGTCAGGTGTGACTGAAATTAATGTCCCAATTTTGCCATACTGAGTGAGGACTATAAATATGTAATTAGTGAACTCTGTACAGACAACTTCTGTTGAAATTCCATTGATGTCTTTCTGTGCTTGTCTTGATTTAATGATTGGCTCAGACATTTTGTTAATCCTAGGGAGAAAACAAGACACATGACAGTAAATAATCATAAAGACACTAATAAAACATTTATTCTGTCAAAAAATAAAGAAACAGCAACATTTTAAATAATTATGTATTCAACTTTGTTGATTTGGTAACTATTTCATCTTACAAGACTAGAAGTGACCAAATACTAAGGCTTCAAAATACAGAAAGATTCAAGTTTAAGAAATTATATTTACTGTGACAAAATGCAAATGAACTTTTCGTGCCTGTTACAAGAAATGCTAAAACTATTTTTCATATATTCTTTTAAATATCCAAACAAACACTGTTGAATTAAATAACATACTGACATTTCTAAGTGTTAAAACATTGCATTCATACAGATTTAGTAAAAATTATAATTGAAATCAAATAACAGAAGCATCAAATCAGTTTTACTTTCTGTTATAAGTTAAAAATACAGTATGCTGAGGATTGGATCACTCAAATAAAGCTTTATTCGTGTTAAATGAAGATCAGAGCATCCAACCTTGATCCATTTCATAAAGAAAGCTGGTTCGATCATTGCTGGCAGCTGATAGCAAATAAAATATAAAATGTGCATGTTACTAAGTAAAATCTACATGCTACCAAGCAACGGAGCGAAAGCTAAAAAAGACAGTTTTCTCTCATTTCGTTCAACAGTTTGAGGATGAATGACAACCTCCCCTGAAGTGATGCTGCAGCGTGGAGGCTAACGTTAGCATCGCAGCTACGGAAAGCGCCAGGTTTTGTAAAACAAAACGATTAAAGGAAACAATTAATACTGTTTTGTGTGTTACTGTAAAAACTCCTCACCATATATTGTTGTCTTCCCAGAGTTTAAACGTTAAAGTCAATACTTTCGATAACTTCACAACACAGATCAGTTATTCTTCCCTCACCATGAAAACAAACCGAAACGAACGTGCCTCGCTTAGTTGAGAGAACGTACTCTACGCGATGACGTCACAGCAAACGTCCAGCTAGAAAACAATAATTTAAAATCCAAAAAAGAAAGTGAAACAATAATTTAAAATCCCCACTAAAAATCCCCACTAAAGCACATCCGAACTATTCAGCAGCAGAAACTTTCTCTATTGATTGTGTATAAAATTATAATGCTTGAGTTGTTTAAAATGATGTTAATAAGTGAATGTATGACTTTCACAAAATAAACAAATGGCAGGGACAATTTTTTAACTTGAATAATAATAACAATAATAATAATTTTACATTGGTAACTGCAAAAGTTAAATGTTCAATTTTGAAAACACAGTATTGTATAAAAGGAGCTCTAGACAGTGTGCAGTCCTTGTCTGTGGTTATACCTTATAGTTGAATTTTCTAAAACTACACATCCTACTGTTAAAAATAGGAAATCTTTGAAAACTGTGCAATAATAACAACATGTACATCAATTAAAAAATATTACAAAAAAGGAAATAAAACATAGAAAGTAGTACAGGTCTTAAATAACTATTTTTCTTAGGTTTAGTAGAAATACAAAGGACCTTTTTTAATTTTTGCTCAAATTTAAAGATAAATACTTTGCATAAAAAGCACTTTGAATTTCTCGTGTGTTTTCTGACAGAGGGGATTCAAGGATCCATCACTGTTAGCTGCTATTAAGCATAATTTAGTTGGTAAATTCTCCAAAAATGTCAGCCAAACTGGAATTGATTAAATGGATTTTGCATAAAGTATATTTAAAAGTGAATTTATTAAGTTTAAATTAGGCTGTCCCCATGGCCCAGTACATTTCCATCAATACTGGGCAAAAGAAACAGCTGTTCTAAAGCAGGAAACCACACAGGCAGAATGTTTTTAATTAACTATCAATGAAGCTTTAAAAAATAGCAGATAAAGTACAGCAAATGATTTACATTTTACTAGTTGTCCCATCAACCCCAGGCAGAACATATCCCTGGGTTTTAGTTGACCAGAAGCTTTAAAAAGGAGCTGTCACAACAAGACAATTCATTTTCTGACTCACTGTGACGTGAAAATCAAATCAACAGAAAACAAATTCATCTATTTAAATTATTTTACTGTGACTTGGGTAAAAAGAATCTTCTCTATTGTAAGTGGTAAGTTTTTTTCAAAACATAGCGGTAAATAAAATAAGCTGGAGATGTTTCTTGACTTTAGAATTGGTTTTCTAGTGGCTGTGTAGTGGATGCAAGGATTTAGATGCCTCTACTGCAGACAGTTAGATGGGCAGTTGAGGATTTTTCAGTTTGCAAAGGTGCTTGCATGATTTTTTTTCAGGTGGGTGTGAGGCGCTACTGAAGTCTGTGAGTGCTGCATCAGGCCTACTTCAAAGGAGCCATCCCTGTGAACATGACACATTCACAATGTCAAACAGAACAGGCATGGCTGTATTGTTATTCATTCTGAAAAGGGTAGGTATAAAATTGGTTGAACTTTACTTTTTACTGTCCATCTGTGTCCTTGAATGATCATTCTGTACGAAACTAAATTGTAATGCAAATGTCTAGTAGGATTTTAAGAAATCAGCTCGTCTGGAAAATGTGTCTGATTTGAAAACAAACTGCTTGTTATGCTCATTATTATTATTATTATTATTATAGTATTATCATTAAAGGTCCTATATCACGTGGCTCAGCCTCAAGGTGATCTTTAAGACATCCAAAAACAGCAACAGAGCAACAGTTGAATAAGTTCATTTTGCTCCATTAAAGCAGAAACATTATTCAGTTTGGCACCTATAAGTGTTTACAATATCAGGAAATGCCCTGTAAGTTTTGGATTTGAAAAAAAGGCACATTTTCCAGCATCTGGAGCGAGCCATCTCGCCACCCCAACCAGACTCTAGTATCGATTAGCCTACATTTTAAGACAGGTGCACAAGAAATCTAAAATACCACATTGTCAAATACTTACTAACTACAATTGTTAGTAATTGTTGTAATGCTACAAATATTTCTACGTTATAATACAACCTAAATGAAAACACAGAAGAGTTTGAGCCAGACCTCACGTCAAATACGACCGCATTGGTCGATTTATGATCTGTAAAAACAACATTATATTCCGTATGCGACCCGTATGTGCAACCCTAACCTTAACCATTCGACTATTTAACATGAAATATTCAGTTTTACAGTGTGTCCATGTGTATCTTTACATCTTAAAGCTAACCGTTATGTTAAAATGAGCGATATTGCTGCAGAATTTGTGTTTTCTTTTGGCTGAACAGAGCGAAACACGCATGTCTATTTGTCAGCTCAGAAGTACAGACAACAAGGAAGTTGTCGGTAGTTAGTCTCTGCTGGAGACCAGAAATTGTCCCACAGCTCATTTGTCACAAACGAAAACGCTCTCACAGGTCGTATTTTGGAGCTGTCAAAATCGACCTATAATATAATCGTATAATTTGCAGACGGGTAGAAGAGTTTATGAAACACATTTGTTTTACGTGTTTTCAGTTCTATACATCTCACTGCATTATACAGTACGTATATTTACTGTTTATTTCTCATTCTTAGTCTTTAAGTTGAACATGTACATTTTATTTTTATAACACGTTTTATTTCCATTTTTCATCGACAGTTGACTGATTATACAGATTTGTTGTAGACTTCTTGCATGGAAAAAGTATATTTGTGGGCGGGGCCAGAGTGGTCTGACATTGTTCCTTCCCTTATGGGTGACATTAAAATCACAGTTACAAATCTTACAGAACACATGACCGAGCCGCTTCCTGATCCTCATTGGGAAAATGATTTTGTTGTCCCATTTTTTGTGATATTTACACAACTTCTTTGGGTTTTTTGGCAGGAATGCCATCTCTTTGTCACAGTCATCCATCGAGGTGTTCATCACCTAACAGAGTAGAAGGTCGTCCTCTGATTGGGAGGTGAGCGGTTCAATTCCAGGCTCCAGCAGGATACATGTGAAGTTTCCTTTAGCAATATGCTGATCTCCAAAGCACCATACATGTAACAGCCTTCTGCTCCTCATAGATGGGTCATATGCAGAGAACTTTTTTTGGGTGGTAGTAACTCAGGAGGTAGCACTCCATCAGGAAAAGATCACTTTGCTGTTGTGTCTTTGGGCAAGACATTTTACCCATCCTGCCTGTTTAGTGGTGGTCAGAGGACCCAGTGGCGCCTGTATCCGGCAGCCTCACCTCTGTGTGTCCAGGACAGATGTGGCTACAACATGTGTGTAGTTTATCCACATCGAATGTGTGAGTGTGTGAATGACAAACTGTAGTGTTGTTTGACTGGAAAAGTACTTTTTACAATTTTATTATACTACGGGAAATTTATGGGAAAATACTAATACGGGAGGACAGCGGTAACAAGGGGTAAGATGCTGTAGTTTACTGGCCAAAACAAGAGACTTTCACAGTTGTGGGCAACACACAGAAATATTAGTGAAATATTAGTGGCATTAAGGAAACCGCTACACAGTAGGTTGATTTCCAGTCTTTTGTAAAAATATCTTACCAGATTGCTGTTTACCTTAGAAACAATGGATGCAGCAGATTTAATCATGGAGCTCTGCAGGGTTCTGTGCTTGGAACCATTGTTTTCAATTATGTTTCAGTCGGTGGACATTACTTTACATTACTATACATTTGTACATCCATTTCTTATTACTTGTTCCTGCTCAGTGTCACAGTAAGATTGGTCCTCATCGCCAACAGTCCTTGGGCAAAGGGGTTACATCCCAGACAGGTTGCATTGTTAGACAATGAAAAGCCAGCTGAAAACATTTAAAAAAAAACATAGAAGCTTGGAATTTTTTTTTACAATTTCAGAGATGTGATCTGATAAAATGTGTTTGGAAATTTGGAAAAACATGGCTGATTTATGCTAAAAAAAGCATTCTCTCATTTACTACTGGACCATTATAATTTTGTATTATCAAGATTTCTAAAGCTTTCAACCAATCCCCAAATCTCCAACAACATTTTTTGTTTTTATGTTTATTTTTTTGTATCTAAATGTGATTTTTTTTGGCAAGAAGAAAAAAAGACAATCTTATTTTATATTTTAAAATCATATGTTTTTACCATTTCTATTGTTCAGATTTTCAGCGCAGCAAGTTGATTGCATCCTGAAACAGGAAAACTTCTGCATGAAAGCACAAATATCATTCTCCTTTTTTTCTAAGATCTGTTTATTTTATCTCATTGATTTTAGTTTAACATTTTCAAATGTTAGCAGCTGCCCAGGGAGCTGGGAAAGACATCTAACTTTTCACATGAAAAATGTTATGGAGTAAAATACCTCTGAGACTTTGAAAAGAGTTCTGATCTAAAAAAAAAAAAATCTACTGTGAATTACTTTGGCTTTGCTTTGCATAATGAATTGCTGTAGACTCAAACTAATCATGGCTGCATGGTTGCAGGGCTTCAGGGTGCTTTTTCAGGGAACGTGAAAAAAAACTTTAATTCATTAATATGTGATTTCTATAAAGATATAACCAGTTATAGAATCTATTTTCATTTTCAGTTAGAGGTTTTCATCATTTTTGCATTCATTGTCCTAAAATTTACGTCTCAAATGCTAAAGCAAGTTACCTTGCAGCTACAGTGAATGCACCTAGATTTGAAGTCCTTAAACTTTTTACTTTGCGATTAAAAGTCAAATGAAGCCAAGCATTTTATTTGCATTTTCTGTGTATAATTTGTCTGATATGTTACATGTTAAAGAAACCACATGCATTTGTCTAAAAAGAGTGACTTCTTTTTTCATTCATTTTTTCATCTTTCTTCAGGCAATAATATGCGACAAGCTCCAGCTGTTTCCCAAACATTTAGATGTAGAGCAACAGAGAAGAAACTAAATCACTGGGACACATTTTGAAGAGAGCTGATGGTTTTTAGTTTTATTACCACTTCTTACTATGACTAATCAAACAGTCTGTGTGTATTTGGCTGATTTACAGATTCTTTGTGACCACGAAATTATCATATTTGTGCGAAAACCCCCCAAAACATTCATCTTCCACTTCATTAAGTCACCAATCCTCACATTTACACTATTAACACTGTGTTTCTTTATCTATATTTGTGAGGACACGTATTAGACTCTTAATCAAACATCTTACTCTAACACTGATCATGAAGTCAGCAAGGAGCCCTAAAAGCAAGTTGAACTCCTAGAATAAATGCTTCAGCACATTCTCAGTATACTGTAGTTCCGTTACTCAAAGTGGTCCTCATAAAGATAGCTATACAACACACACAGACATTACCCTGGTGGCCACTAGAGTGCTGTGCTGCATTACAGATAGAACTCACACACAACCTTACCATGATGGCATTTCAGGGTTAAACTCATACTGGGAATGGTTAATGTGTGTTCATAATGCAGGTTTTGAAAAAAAACAAAATAAAAACAAGAAAAATGTGTTGATGCAAAGTGATTTAAAGAATGGAAGTAAATATTTCAATCTGTAGACCAGCACATATATAGTTTCAGTCTTGCAATTCTAAATAGGTTCACTGCAAAGCAGAGTGAAAATGACTGGAAGTTTTATATGAGCAGCAGCTGATGGCTGTATTTAAAGGACCAGTAATTCATGATTAATCCACATGGTTTATGAAATCTCCCAAACCCATTTTTTCCCTACACTTCCTCACTTTCAAAAAATAAAAAATAAAAAAATCAGTGAATCAGTGGTAGCAATCCCATGCTTGAACAGTCTCCCATCCAGTTTCTATAAATAGAAACTGGATGGGAGACTTGGAAATGCAATACAACAACTCACTGTTTATTAATGTAAGATGTTTTTTTGGTGACAAAAACAACATGACCTTGTCTTTACAGTATACTGGACTGTGAAGATTGTTCTTTAAAAAATTCATTCCACCGTCCTCTTCAGGAACTTTATGTTTCTTGTTTGAGACTGAGATTCAAATATGCAAATTCAGAGGGGATTAAAAAAATGTCTCCTTGTCTCATCATAACTCCAGAAATGCACACTTCAGATCTTTCAGTCTGTAAATGTTTTGGCTCAGTGCTTGATTGCTCTCAAATGACATACTCATTAAAGCTGATATCCCTGATTTCAGATTGCCTAGCTTAGACTGTCAACAAAGTCACAGAACTCTCAGCCCCTCCCGTCGGGTAGAATTCCTAAGCCACGCCCCCCCAGGCTTAGAAACACGCGTAGCCCCAGAAGACGACAGAGTGCAAGACACTGGTCCGCAGGTCATTCAAGTACCGTAACATGGCGGAATCACTGGTAAGTGAAAACAATATAACAACAAACAACTGACATTATTGTTACTTTGTCCTGAATTTGACGCGGAACCAGCCGGCAGCTGTTTCTCCTGCTGTGACATGGTAGAGCTGCGAACACTCCCAGCAGTGGTGTTTGGCTGGAATATGTCTCAGTTTTTTAGGAGCATAGAAGCCAAATGAATTTGTACGTCTGTATGGCTGGAGAGACTGTCCAATCATTCCTTTCGGACCGAACCATTTGATTGGTTGATGTTTTTAGACAAATATGGGAGAACCACTTAATTATTTTTTTGTTTGTTTTTATTTTTTAATCTTCACAACATATTTTTCTCCATGCTGTGTTAAAACGTTTTTAATGGGCATGAAAAAATATGTTAGGCTAATTTGTTATGCAAATTAAGTATAGCAGCTTTAAATCATATCATACAAAAGCAGAGGTGGCACAAGAAACATTTCCAACTAGAAAAGCACCAATCTAACCAATTGATTCCATTTTGGTGGTGATTCAGATCACTGTCTAGATCCAGAAATATCCATCCATCCATTTTCTGAACCTGCTTCTTCCTTTTCAGGGTCACAGGGAGCTGATGCCTATCTCCAGTGGTCTTTGGGCGAAAGGACACCTGGACAAATCGTCAGTCCATCACAGGGCCACACATATACAAACAACCATTCACACACACACTCACACCTAGGGACAATTTAGAGTCACCAATTAACCTCTCACAAGTTTTTGGATTGTGGGAAGAAACAACAGTCCCCACACATGCATGGGGAGAACTATGCTAAAAGGCCGTCTGGATTCAAACCCATGACCTTCTTGCTGCAAGGCAACAGCTCTATCAACTGCTCCACCGTGCAGCCATCCAAGAACATATTTCATCACAATACCAAACAGTGATCCGGATCACCACTAAAATCAAATCGATTGGTCCTTGTACAGGATCTTTTCCAACTGATCTTGAAAACTTCATCAAAATCCACCCAGAAGTTTTTCAGTTACCTTGTTAAAGCAGAACTAAGTAAGTTTTTTCACCTCAATAAATGTTTTCTAGAGTCCCTGTGGGGGTAAACAAGGACTTGGCAGGGTGATTCGTGGGTCCCTCCCCTCCCTCCGGGGTCTGTGTCCTGAAAGCAGCACTTGCAACTTTCAGTGGATCGGACCCGACTAATCTCGCGAGAACAAACCTGCTTTACGGCACTCACACTCACGTACATAAATACAAGCATGAAGCCCTTGCCGTTGTTAGCAACGCCACCCTTAGGAGCGTAAAGATGACAATAATACTCACCTGTCGAGACATTTTCTTGGTTTTGTTTTTCTTTCTTCTTGCAAAAGCGTTCTCTGCGCGTTGTTGTTGGGGGGGTGGCGGCGGGGTGGAGGGGGTGGGGGTGAGGGGGGGGGGTCTGCGGCGGCGGCGGGGGAACGTTACGACAGTGAGCTTTCACAGGGGTCCAGTAGGGGGAGAGCGAGAGCAAAACTTACTTAGTTCTGCTTTAACAGACAACATGAACATAACATCCTGGCAGAAGTAACAACAGCAAAACACCCTGTTTCATGACTGATTTCAATGTTATTGCAGTTCTGATCAGTAGTTCATGGTTTCAAACATAATGTAAAGATTGTTGAAGGAAATTTAAACTTTTCCTTCAACTGATTTTACTGATAAATTGTTTCAAAAAGTTTGGGGAGTTGCCCCTAAAAAAAAGACAAAAAATGTTTTGAATTAACCAAAAATTGGAGAGACATCCTAGAGTCCTATACAGAAATGGATTGGCCAATGTTTCAAGGACTGCAAAGGCAAAAAGTTCAATCTTTTAATCATTTAATCCTCAAAAATCTCTGCCAACAGGGACAAAGCAAAGGATTATCGAACAGCCAAATCAATAGCGAATGGCTGTGATCTTTGAGTCTACAAAAGTTACAATCCTGTGGGAATATCTCAACAGAAACTTAGAGAGGAAACTTAAACTGTTGCTACTGGTCACAGTTTATCATTTAATTAAATTAAATACAAAACCAGTCTCAGATAAAATAACAAAACAAAAACACAAAATCATATGTACAAGTTTGGTTAATGATTTGGATTTCCCTGGTTCTGAGAACATTTAAGATAAACTAAGCTGACCTGTAAGATTGTCAGTTAATCTATAGAAATCATAAACCATCTGTCTTCCAGGCTTAAGTGGTGGAAGATATAGAAGCACAAAGAAGAGCAGATGTTAGCTGTAACACTTTCAATGCAGCCTATAATGGGAATATTGTAATTTCTTAATTTGAATAAGCATTAAATAAAAACAGAAGGGTGTAAAGGTCAGTCAGTCATCTTCTTTACCTGCTTGTTGCTGTTCAGGGTCACATGGTGCTTATCTCTTGGAGTCATTGAGTGAGAGACGGGGTCATACCTGGATGGGTCACCAGTTGACCATAGAGCCACATATAGACTGACAATCATTCACAAACTCAGAGACAATTTACCAAATAACCTCATGCCTGTTTTTGGACTGTGGGAGGAAGGCCACGCATGCACAGGGAGAACATACAAATTCCATGCAGAAAGGTCCTGGTCTGGTTCCAAACCCAGGACCCTACTGCAGGGTAGGCAACAGTGCTACAATTGTGCAACTATGTATCCAGGTGTAAAGGTTTGTGAAAAAAACTCTTGTAAGAACAGCAATAAAATGTCAGAATTGAGTTCTTTAAAGACAACAGGAGTTCACTGTAGTCTTGGAACTGCTAAGACTTGGTGTGAGCTCAAAAATCTTCTCAGAACCGATCTCTTCTTTTCCTTTTAGCTGCTCCCTTCAGGAGTCACCACAGCAAGTCATTCATCTTCATCCTCTGTATCTTCTGTATAACTCCTGTTGGGTCTTCCTCTAGGCCTCTCAAAACTGATCTCTACTTATCAAAAATGACCTTGTGCAAAGAGTTATTTAGAAAAGGTAAGATATTCATTGTGCATAAACTTTCAGTGGAACCCCCAATTCAAAAGATCTGAACTCTTTTAAAGAAAACAAATGTGAATTTCTACTGGCATAAAACCAAGCTTCAAAGACAGGTGTACAGAGACCGGATGGTCCTTAACAGGTGGTCTGAGAGCCCATGCAGTACTTCCCCAAACACCATAGGAGACATGATTATAAGCTTTTTCTAAGCCAGCAAAGCACTTTAAGTCTAGTTGGACAAACTCCCAAGCACTTTAAGTATCCTTGAAATGGTAAACTGTGGTCTACATTGAAAAAAATTGCAGAATACATACTTAGATAGGTGGTGGGAGGCCTGTGCATTTTTAATATTTCCATCATTGCAAACTGAAACATCATTCTTCGTTTAAAAGCCTTAAGATCTTACATAACAGACAAGCCTTCAGCACCCTCAAACAACTCAATATTCAAGTCACTGAGTCACTGTGTTTGTTCTTATCTGTTGATCTCTCTCCCAAACATACTTGTCGCTTCTGCATTATATTACAAATGTGTCTTGTTACATTTGGAGACAACATTGTCGCTTTAGAACAAGATCATTTGAATATTTAGCTGCTAAGAAGCTCTTCTTGTAGCTAATTCCTCTCATCTCTGAGGCACTTAACATATTAAGCTCTTCACATTTTCTTTGTTCTCACACATTAAGCCTCAGTACTTGGTTTTCACTCCTGTGTTTGTGATCATTAATCTTTACTAATGACCTTCATTGGGTCTTAACTTAGTTTATCTAAGTTCATGCATGTTTATTGTACCATCTGAGTCTAATTAGGAAAATATAATGGTTAATAGAAGATGGGATTAATGTCATTAAAGTCATGAGATATTGATGAGTTTCAGCGAGGCCTTATGAAGAGTTGAGTCAATCTGGTTGATGAGTTCATGAATGGTAATCAGTTTCTATTGGCTTTTGATGCATGTATCAGAATGAAACATAACTAGCATGGCTTATAATATTGTTTAAACTTTCACTCAAATGTATTAGCTGATTAATTCAAATAACTGTGTTAATTTGTGCCACTGATTATCTGCCCAGTCGGTGATGCAGCACCTCATTAGATTAGAATGGCCAAAAGGCGTTCATAACGGCTTTCCTAAGAAATTGAGATTTCCAAACAATTAATTTTGATATTCAGAAACATGACGTGCAGCAATAAATAAAACATACATTTAATGAATCTGCAGTGAAACATTTGAAACTCCAGCCAGTTTAGCTGAAGTGATAAAATGTTCTTGGCTTTTTCCAAAGGACAGCAGATAAATTGCAGAGGACAAAGAATAAAAACAAAACTTTCCATGTATTTTCACAGAATGGTAATGGGGAGGAGTTATTTTTTCTCATTGCCTCAGGAGCTGGTCTCAACTGGCATCCATTAGTTTTCTGCTTTGTTGTTTAGTAGTCCCATAGAGAAATCACCCCCATAACTTCAAACCCACAGAGATACATGGAAACTCAAACCATCCTAAAAAAAACCTCTGGCTTCTAGACAATGAAGTCTGTATTCCTTTGTTATATCCTCAGTTTGAGAAATACATCTTGTTTCTACATGAAACTCCAAAGGTTATTTGCAGGAATGGCTATAAATTAGAATTAACAAAACTTAAGTTTTATATAGACAATTTAGTGTGTTTGAAGTTTATTCAATTTAAAGGAGAAGAAATTTGAGAGCAGAGTAACCTCCTCCCAAATACTTCCACATTTTCCAAACCAAAAGACTGTCTCTTTTACTTTTTAAAAAACACATTTTTTTGTAATAAGCCATTTATTTTCACTCAGAGATACAACAACAACATGCTTCTCCACCAGATCAAAAATAAGTCTGTGTCATCAGATGTATTAGAGATCGAATATTAGTGCTGACCAGTGATGGAAGGTCATTTAAAATGTTTATTCTGCTCATGAAAACATCCTGACTATATTGTTAAATGTCCAAGAAACACGTAAACTGCAGATGACTTGATTAGCCGAAGAATTGTTCTACATTATTTAATGACATGTGACTTTTGCAGTGTTGATGGAAGTGATTTATACATGTCAGATGAAAGCTTGTGTTATGCAATAGGTTGTTACTCGTCAGCCTTGTATTGGGGTTTAAAGCTGATACTCACTGATATGACAGAGTTTCACAGTCTGATGCCAAACCTCAGAACAATCAATGAATTAAACAACACGTGTGGCTTCTATGAAAATTGCTGCCTTTAATTTTCCTCTCCAGAACAGCCCCTGCATGGTACTCAATTTTTCAGGAGTTTATCATTATTGCTGCCTGGAAGGAATCTTTTCACAGGGTCTCCGTTGTCTGTCGCCTTTCCTTGTGCGATGGCAGAGCATTTGGAAACGGTTTTGTCAGCAGACAAGAAACCTTTTTCATCTCAGACGTGGTCTCAAAAGAAGCAGGTTCATAACACAAGGAATGTTGAAGATCTTCATCTGAAATTCTTAAAGGTGCAAAACCTGGTTGACAGTTTTTGAGCTCTGCAAAGGAAATAAAATCTGTTATCTGCAAACAGCTGGGAAAAGCAACTGTATTCTAACAGAGGCCTTCTATTGTGAGCTGTTAGGCTGTTGTGCTGAGTGTTGTATGGCCTTTTTGAGTGATTTATCACCATTGACTTCTCTTGCAGTGAGAGCTGTGTCAGGGAGAAAACAGCAGAAAAATGAAATGAAATTGGCTTGCATCTTCAGCATGTGACATTTATTCTAATTTGAAATGAAGATGCTCATTTTAAAATACCAGCTTTTGCTTTTTTGCCAACCATCACTAATTTCAGAGGAAGTATCAATCTCACATTTGGCTGGTGCTCAGTTTGTTGTTTGATAAATACACACGACTATTGGGTGTTTTTTATGAGGTCTAATGGGCACAATATTTTATACTGACATGGTATTGTCTTTGTGGGTGGGCCTCCTTAAATTCATTCATCAATCTGGGCGCTGCGTTTGATGGCTGGCTGGCATTTGGTTGGGACCGAGAGCAGGTATGGTGGCACGTCTGTGATTCGATGGCATTATTAAGAGCAGCAGGAGGTTTACAGACACATACATGGCACACACCTGGGAAAAGGTCACAGAAAGATGGATAACAGCAGCAAATTGCCCCTTCACTGGTTTTTCTTATACAGTATGTTACTTACACACAAAGCTAAGATTGCAAACTTGAACTATGAGCACCTACTGAAGAAATAAACTTTTAATTTGCTTTAGACTTTCCAATGTGTGTGTTGACAAATCCTTTGTTTAGTCTCCTCAGGGGAATGGGACCAAAAGAGAGGCTGATTTAATTATTTATACCACATTTTAATTTTTGATTACGAGACGTCAGGGTATGATTATTTTAACGACTGAGCTTTGGAATGTTTAGGGTGAAATTTATTAATATGAGTGATATCGGGTGACTTAAATTCCCATCTTTGACTAAATTAACTATGTTTGGTCGTTATTGTTTCATTCGTTTTTTGAATGGATGAGTCTAGTCACAATGTGCTACAGCTGTGCAGAATTTCTTTCTAATTTATTCTGGAATTACACCAAATAATAATTTCGATCTGTGAATGAGGTCTCTTCAAGGTACACATTTCTAATAGAGTTCACGAGAAGGTGTAGAATGATGAATATTATTTTTTAACAAATCTAGACAAAATAGATTTGAATTTCTGTAAATGATGCTCTCGTCTCTTTAAAACACAGTTATTCTGATTTCTGGTGAAGATAGAAAGCTGAATCCAAAGGAGATGCATGAACTCCACACAGTAAGGCCATGGCAAAGGTTTCAAACATGAGCCATTTAACAGTGACAGAGTTAACCCGTGTACCACTGTGCCACCAGATAATGAGACCCCTCACAATTAGTCTGTTATGATCATTAAATAAAGCATCAGCGTCTGTGGAATTAGGAAAAAGTCAAAGTCATTGAATGATTCCTGGAGAGTGAATCTTGTGTTTTGTGTTCCATTAATCTGAGATTTTTTTTAGGAAGAAAAGACGTAAAAATGGGGAAATAGATACAGAAATGTTGCAGCATCTTGTAGCACAAAATGTATCATTTCACACCTCTTTCTAAAGCTTCTTCCTCTTTGACTGGATTAGTACTTTCTTTAAAAGCTAGCTGCATCCTAAACATGCCCTCTGGAGGACGACCTATTCTTCACTTTTAATAAAGATGAAGTTATACTGTGCAAATGTCCTCAGTCCTAAAAAAAACCTTTGCAATTCTTCTAATCAATTTGCAATATCCTACCCATGTGCAATAGGCTAGTATAACAATTTGTGATTCTTGTTTATGCTTCTTATATTTATTTTTTGCTAATTATTTTTTTTCAACTACTGAGAAAGGCTCTAATTTCATTGTACTGCGTACAATTCATTCAACTCTTCTATCCATTTTCTGAACCTGCTTCGTTCTGTTCAGGGTTGCAGGGAGCTGGTGCTGATCATCGATCTTTGGGCGAGAGGTGGGGGACACCCTGGATAAATCGCCAGTCCATCACAGGGCCACACATAGACAAACAACCATTCACAGACATCTAGGGACAATTAACCTCTTGTATGTCTTTGGACTGTGGGAGGAAACCGGAGTCCCCAGAGAAAACCCACGTATGCACAGGGAGAATGTGCAAACTCCATGCAGAAAGATTTGAACCCAGGACCTTCTCACTGCAAGGCAACATCTCTACCAACTACGCCACTGTGCAGCCCCATTCAACTTCACATTTCCTTTATTTTTGCTTCCAATATATATTTTTGCAATCTTTTTGTGATCTTTATGAAAAAACTTCTTTCTGAAGGCTTTCTTTGAAGATATGCTCCTGTTTTCTCATTAATACAGATAAAAAAATTATGTACTTTATCAGGTGTCACATTTAAGGTCAAGGGGGCTGGCGAGAGGTGGGAGGTATATTCAAGACATATTACTCACCTGGAACATATATCATAAAAAATGCTACAAATAATATGTTCAAATGACATTTCTAATCTAAGAATCTGTGTATGTCCGATGAGAAGGTAATAGCTGATGAAGTCAAAGGTTCCTCTGGGGGTCTTTGGTTCTGTCTTAGTTTACCAGCTGATTTAAAAAAACTTACAACAAAAGCACAAACGTGATAACCTTCTCATATCTCATTTACTCAAGTTTCTACTTATGGGGTAATGGTAGCTTATTACTTTCCAAAAGACAAAACTTTATAACTCAAAACCATTGTGTGCCAAAAATAAAGGATAAAACAAAAAAAAAAAGTAAACAAAATCAAAACCCAACATAAAATGTTTCCTTTTGCTTTTTGAAATCAGATTCTCTGAAATAAACAAGTGTTGTTTTAGTAATGGTTGTTAAAGTGTGGAAAAGTTTTTCATGATGTGTATTTAACATTTTTTTATTGATATTGCTGAGCTTTGAATAAGACATGAATTTGGGCTGAGCTGTGAAGCAATTTCTCATCCTGAAGTCAAAATTCATCACCAAGTACATTATGAGTAGAATATTACTTAAAGGCACAAAGAATATTATCCACTTGAATACTTAGAAGACCAGACCACTCGATAATGATTTATGTCAGGTAATGATTCATTAAATTAGCTTTAGCCTGAGAGTTTGGCTGACTAAAAGCTAAAAGCTGGGTTGGGCGAGCTGAGAGAACTTCAATCCCTTTGTAGAAAATGACAGGAGAGACCATCTCATCATGTGAAGGTACAGTTAAGCTTTTTATATTGGTACCTGCTGTCATTTTGAAGTGCAAAGTTCTGTGGTGTCTCGAGCCAAAAAACATAAAAGCACAACAACAAAGCAGACCTTTTGACGGGTTATTGCAACATCTGTGACATAAAAGGACAAAAGAAAAATGTTTTCACAGATCTGGCTGATGATTGGGAGACTTTTATACATTTTAAAGTATAATTTTGATAGAAGCCTTCATAAAAACATTTACATCCACGTTTTATGATGCTGTGTTGCAGAATAATAATGTCCTTTTTTTATTTTTGTGATTTTTTTTACATAAAGTTTATAGCTTTTTTCATTGTCAGTTTTTACCACGTCTTAACTGATAAAGAGATTTAAGACCAAGACTACACACTGTAAATCAAACATATGAGTTACACTTATTTTATATTTGATAAAATAAAAACAAACTCAGTTAAAGCCAGTGTTTATGAGTTTTCTAACAATTTGCATGTTGAGAATACCATTTTATAAAAGTCTGACTAATTTAATCAAATCTGCAAAAGTATTGATCAGAAATTCTTCATCTTTACAACACTTCAACCAAAGAAAGTTGTTAGAAAATATTTACATTTCTCCTGCTGAAAATGTCTTCAGACTCTGGAGTTTCATAATTATAAATAAGAGATTTCTAATAATGTAAATGCACTCATGAATCATCACATCTCAAACCACAGGAGTTAAAAAATAAGCTTATTGTATTTTTATATACATTTTTCTGCCGAAGTGTTACAATTTATAGAATCTTTTCTTTTCTTCTATGATTTCAGTAATTAATTAAGTAAATCACTCTAATTACTGTCACTTGACGAACATATGAATGTATAAAATATACAAACACTGTAAACCTTTTTTTTTCTTTAATCAGCTCTTGTTATAGTCTGCAGTGTTTGTTTCATTTTAAATGTATTCATATATTAATATAGTATGAAGGATTAAAGCTGTGGACAAGAAAGACATGTGAGTCATGTGTGGGAAGAACAGGTAAGCAGAAGTGTTGCTATGGCGTTGAATTTGAAAGTACTTTTTATGTTTCAAGATATCAGACTTGCGTGGGCAAAGTCTGTGCAGTTGTCATCCCTTCGACCTCCCTGCTCAAATTGCATTTCTCTGTGCTGCTGTGTTTGAAAATCTAATGTCAGGAGATAAATCAGAACAGTGAGTCCTAATAAAGGAGTGAAAATAATCAAAATGAGCAAATATCTTTTATTTAAGGTATTACGTGACTCTAATATGTTTGAATATGAAAAATAAAATATTGATGATGGAAATCTAGATGCAAAACATGGAGCTCTATAGAAACACAAAGAGATGTTGTTATGAAAAAATGAAGTGCACAAACCCCCGAAGGACCCCCCGACATCCAGTTTACATAAGCAGCTAAATAAAAGAGAAAATATCTCGCTTATGAGATGTTTAATCTATCCATCCATCCATCCATCCATCCATCCATCCATCCATCCATCCATCCAT